>JADBJO010000514.1:659804-668136 GCA_016801955.1 Conus betulinus | reverse complement strand
AATCACAAAAATGTTTTAAGAACAACAGATCGTTTGACTGTGAGTTGTCTCTCGTAACAACTCTTTGGGCAACAGTTGTGAAATGTTTATTCAGCTTTTCGGCAGAGAGATTATCACTACTAGGGGCTGTTGCTAATGACTTTTTCCCTGATAGTTGGTTTATAGCTTTCCAAATTGATTTAGTGTCACTTTTAGATTTAATCAGTCATTAAAATACTTTTTTCGAGCGCGTCGTTTCATTGCTGTTACTTTGTTTCGCTGTTTCTTGAAGTTATCGTCTTTGCCAGTGGCTTGCAATAGTTTCTCGCGAGTCTGGATTTCGGCATTAATTTCTGCATTCAACCACGCTGGTTTTTCTATGGATTTGACCCGCTTGGTTCTTAGGGGGGCATGTTTATCAAAAAAACGGACATGAAAATTGTATACCATATTGATAATGCTTTATCCGGGTCTGTATGTTGGTAAACCTCTGTAAAGTTTGCCATGCTTAAGTCAGACAGGAATTCTTCCACAATAAAGTTTCTATAGGAGCGAAACGATATACATTTATGACCACATCTGGGAATTTTTATACCTTTCTTTGACCAGGTTAAGCATACTGGGAAATGGTCGCTTAGGCCAAGGACTGGAACAGACGTTTCTATTATGTTACTGGGGCTAGTGACATAGATGTGGTCTATTATTGTTTCAGACTGTGGCGTTTTCCTAGTAGGGGTGTTTATTAATTGCTTCAGGTTGAATAATCCATAACATCTTTTCCATGTTTCGTGGGGCTTCAGTAAGTCAATATTAAAATCACCCAACAGGACAACTTCCGTAGAATAACTCAAAACATCTTCCATCATGAGTTCGAAACGCTGTGACCACTCTACCCTCTCTTCTGGGTTTCTGTATATGAAGCCGGCTAAAAAAACGGTTTGGTCCCTTTTAGGCGAATTTCAATCCAAATACTTTCAATATTGAATCTATTGAACATATTTAAGACCCTATAATTTACAGATTGATGAACATACGTTACCAAACCAGTTTCGAATTTCACGGCAGCGTCTCTTCGGATTATATTGTAAACCAGGAATCGAGAGTACACTGTCAGATATTACGTTACTTAATCGCGATTCAGAAAACCCCAAAAACATGAAAACAATCATTAGAATTAGACATAATAGAGGGTAGCTCAGAAATTTTGTTTATCAAATGGCAAGCATTAAGATATCCTATCTTAAATCCAGGTTTACTTAGCCATTTGGTGGCATTGATATTGTCC
Organism: Conus betulinus; assembly: GCA_016801955.1. NCBI lineage: Eukaryota > Metazoa > Mollusca > Gastropoda > Neogastropoda > Conidae > Conus > Conus betulinus. The sequence continues at coordinate 666,872 of JADBJO010000514.1, read as the reverse complement.
ATAATTAACAGCAGGACAATAGCAATTATAAATCAACTCAGTAGGAATCAAAATGACGCACAAAGAAACATGCACTAGAATCACAGAGCAAAAAAAAAAAAAAAAAATAGTGAATACGAAGAAAGGTATCTAAAGTTCAATAAATCGATATAATGCTAATATTTATAAAGAAAGCTTTCACACCAACAAGGCCACACAATTTCTAAGGAGAAGCACCACGATCCAATATCATCATTGCCCCCACCCGTGTAAGCAGGACCGTTCATACAAACGAACTTCAAATCTACTGACGACTTGAGTCCCTTCAAACGTTCAGAGACTACATAACAATAATGAATGCATAAAGAACAAATGGTCATACAAACATGAAAAACAACTTCAATTCACACATTACCAGCAATTCCATTATGGGGTGGATCATATAAGCATTAGGTTTGATAAATGGGGTAGAGTCTACCAGGCTGGTATAGATCGCTGAAGACCACGCTGGTAGGCATCAGTGGTGCCATGTTTAAATGGTTGGCATACTGGTATTGGGGATTCCTGGGTGGTGGCCTATCTCGGGAGTCATAGTTTTACACCCTGTTGTGTGGATAAGGAGTAAGGACCACCCGAACCAGTATACTGTCTTGGCAAGGGGTCTCCTCCAGGCACATAGGGCAGGTATGGGTATGGAGCTGGGATTCTGGGATAAGCGGAGTAGGGAGCTGTGTAATTCTGTCTGGGGAAGGATTGGTGGGAATGGGGGAATGCTGAAGAAGCATCGTTAGAAGCATTCATAGGTCTATCTTATCTTTAGAATCTATTAACTAAGGAGGGAGGGAAAAATCGTTACGTCAGTGTCACGTTCCAACCTCTCTGTAGGGACCAGATCATGTGGGATATCCAGTCTGTATTGGATAGGTCCTGTCACAGCTGACCTGGCCATTATGGGAGGGTAACTGGGGTTCCAAGTGAGAAGAGGAAGCTAATGGGGTCACAGCTGCCTCATTCACCGAAGGGTAGGGGAAGCTTGTGAGCGGTACTGGGTATTGCTGTAAAATGGGACTCTCTCCCCCTACTGTGGTCTAAAGAAGAAACTGAGGGACGTTGGGGTGGGCCACGAGAGAAGACAGGTCCACGGAAAGAGTCTTTGACTCTGGGTTGCACAATCTGGGGAAGAACTTTTTAAAAATTACTGCCAGGCATGCAGTGCCTCTCACGCTAGGGTGGGAAACATCTCTATACAGAGCGAGACGTGGTGCACCACGTGGGGTGACAAAGGCACTGTGGTTGTCAATTAGGTCTACTTTCATACTGGTACAGGCTGAATAAAGGTTCCTGTTAGATGATGCAATGCTGTTGTTTAAGTGACTCCGGCCACGAGCTGGGATGATGCAACTAAAGGCAATATAAGCTGAGGGGAAACAGGTCTGGCATAATCCAATCAGTTCACACCAGACCTGGGTTGGGATAGGACCAGCTGGGCAGTCATTGACACCAACGTGTATAATGACAGTTTGTATCTGTTCTTGTTTTTCTAAGCCATTTAACCATTGAATGATGTCGACTGCAGTTAGGCCGGGAATGCATATTTTAAGAGAGGGTCGTTATACGTCTGAAGCTTTTGTGGATTTAAATTCCTTATGACCGAGTCACCTATGAGCAGTGATGAAGTATGATAGGGATGGTGATTTCACTCAAAGTCTCTTTAGGGAGCTTCTTTTGGTGTGTTGGGTTAACGCTATGTGTAGAGTCCTGGTGCTGGAGGAAGTTTTCTGTAGAACTCTGACATTGGGGGAGTGTTTAAAAAAAGTGCAGTGTTGTCAGGTCCCTGCTGTTTCTCATGGACACTGGATAAAAGATCAAAACGGTTTTGGACAGGCACGTCCGTGTTGACTATGTCGGTATGTTGATCCTGAGGATCAGACTGACATTTGTTTGCCGGACACTCCTCACTCGCCTCACCTTCTGGGGGTGTCAGGTCTATGGGGGTTCTATGATCTAAAATGCCATGAACGGGGGATGGGGAAGACACCGCATCTTCAGAGAGAGACAAGGCACTCTGTTGTACGTCAACCGCATTTACATTGACGTCAGCAACAGGAAGGTCACATTGGTGGGAAACACTGATAGCCATAGGTCGGTTTTTTGATCACTAGGATGTGGGACTGGAGAGTTCCAACCTGTGTTTTTAAGGAGTGGTTTTGTTTGACCAAACTATCAATGGTGTTGTCCATTTTAGAGATAGAAGATGCAAGGTCATCTATATGTGACTGCAGACATTCTATTTTGTGGTCAATATGTGTTTAAGCTCCTTCTTCAGAGCTACTTTAAAATCTTCCAGTTTTGACACTAACTCAAGGTGTCTTTCAGTTTGACTATTCACCATGATATCAAGGGTCGTTTCTATAGAATCAAGTTTGTCACTGACCGACCTGTCAACATGCTGAATAGGACAGAGGGTTCGTCTACGATTGCGCTTTGAGCGTTTGGCAAGTTTCGGGGTAGATTTCACCCCAATCTGTCTTCGAGCTCTTGCTGAGGCGTTTGTGGAACAAAAAACTATCAACGAAGTTAGAAGTATGTTGTTGCGCTCGTGAATGCTCATCATTGTCATCACCAGCTACCTGAGTCAACTTAATCTCAGAGAATGGCGTCGTAGCGGAAAGATCCCACACAGAATCTAGCAAAAGACTTTTATCAGCGGGGGCAAGGGTAGGCGATGTGGGAGGGGGAGGCGAGAAGAACACATCCTGGGCACACACAGGTGAAAATAAGCAAATGCTGTCATCAAAGGTAAGAAATGTTAAGGGAATAGAAGTCAGCACTTTTTTTCAATGAATGCGAATCATCATTATTACAGTATTTGGAAACAGTGTCTTTCAAGATCTCACATTCGTCCCGTGTCCCATTTTTCGCAGTCTGCTCCCTGACACAATAAGCTTCCTGTCATTTTCCTGGTAAAGTATAATGTCACAGTAAGACGTTTGGACACACCGCAGAAGAGAAGATACGTATGACCGACTTGGCGAGGCTGAAGGGCACAGGTTCATTGATCCACAACGGAAAGGAAAGAATGTTGCCATCACAATCGTAGTCATTCTTTTCAGTCACAACAGTGTCATTGGTAATTGAAGCATACCGATAAAATAGACAATTCCTCCAAATAAGCAGTTCTGTTTCTGGGCAGGAAAATGTTTTTTGAATGTCATCGTTTGTAGGTTGTAACTTGTTTCCTGCTAACTTTGGAGTGCCATCCATTTTGTCAACACAGCGCTCCCATTAATTTCACGAAAAAAACCCATAACAAAAACAACAACAACAACAACAACAACAACCGTACTGTTTACGTCAGTACCGGCCAACACGGGTGGGGGGCCATGAGGGGAGAGAATTCAGCGCTGCATGACACAAATCAAGAAGCACACACAGTTGCAGACCGTCTCAACACACAGCACACATGGGCGGCACGTGCAACTCAACGGTTCACTTCACGCTTCGCCTGCTGGCCCATGAACTGATTTGAGGCAAGTTCTCTTCATTATTTCATACGAAATAATTAAATGTTAAATGTGACCAAACCTCCACACGTATGATCAAAAGAATCGCACCACGTAAACCACAGCACCTTCAAACGTAAGTATGCAAAAAATTAAATGAACTTCGACTTGTAACCCTTGAAAATATGCAGTAATGAAGAGCGGAAACACGACACGTGGTGACTCGTGGTGACTCCAAAGACTCGTGTCGGAGAGAGAGAGAGAGAGAGAGAGAGAGAGAGAGAGAGAGAGAGGAGGGGTGATGAAGCCCTGTTAAAAAAAACAAAACAAACAAACAAAAAAGATACAAAGCATATAAACGTACTCCCAGTTTATCTTGAATACGCGTGAAATATTCCATAACGAGGAAAAACCGTTTTGGGCTATTCTGGTAAACATGGGCCCATAATGAACATACAAATGGTCAGGAAGATCGGCCAAGTACTTTCTGAAATATTCCATAAGAAAGAAAAACCGTTATGGGGGACGTTATAGCCGTAAGTAACGGTATAACGGTAAAATTAAATATCAGGCATCAACCGTGACCCATAATGAACATACCTACGAATGTTCAGTAAGATCGGCCAAGTAGCCTACTTTCTGAGATTTCCATAAAGAAGAAGAAAAACTGTGATGGGCCGTTATAGCCGCTAGTAACGCATATAACGGTGAAAGAAAACATCGAGCATCATCCGTGACCCATAATGAACTTTTCAGAAAGATCGGCAAAGAACTTTCTGAGATTTTCTATAAGTAGGTAAGGTAATGTTGCTTACAGCCAGCCGATCGCAAAGGGCCACATCAGGGCTGTCACCACGTTAAAATCAACTCACAAGTCATCTTCTAGAAATGCACCAGAAACTTCGTTAAAAATCTCTTTCTTCCGTAAAATCTTAAATCAGGTGAAAAATGTTAATCTCTCTGAAAAACCCAAAGATCACGTCAGGGACATCTCTGAACAGGATTTTCATGGACTCTGCTGTAAAATGTTTGTGTCTCACATCGTGCAAGTCCCACACTCTAAAAGAATATGTTTCATTGTGAGTGGCACATGACATGGAATGCACCACGGAGCTTCTTCACTCTTTGAAAGGTATGAATGGGTAAAACACGAATGGCCGGTGTGCAGCCGGCACAGAACTGTTTCTTCTTTACGACCACCAGACGTAGACGAGAGAACTCCGTAAGGTTTGGACGGATCTGAAAGAGTTTGTTATCTGTCTGTGTATTCCAATCCTCCAGCCTGAGGTCTCTGACATAATCGTTAATTTCGGGTTTCAGATCTGAGCAGGGGATAGGTGTCTTTGACAGTTTCTCGTTTGTGGCATTCTTAGCCAAACGATCAACCATTTTGATTCCCTCCAATGCCAACGTCACCAGGAGCCCAAGCCAGAATAATGTTGTAACCTTCCACTTTTAACTTGGTAAAAAGTTCAAAGAAGTGTAAAAGTTCTGGATGCTGAATGTTGCGGCCAGCTATGGCCTCCAAAGCTGACAGTGAATCTGACAGAACCAGAAAGTCCCTCTTCTTAGATTGTGAGATTATCCTCAGTGCCAGAACCAGAGCTGTAAGTTCAGCAGAAAAAGCAGAAGCACCTGAAGGAATATGTTCTAACAGTATTTGAGAGAGCATCAGGGCAATAGGTTGCACAGGCCACTCCATCTTCAGACTTGGAGCCGACAGTGAAAATTTTCTGGTAGCATGGAAATCTTGAGCAGAGGTCTGCATACAATGCCTTGTATGCCAGAGAGCTGGTAGACTCTTTGCGAAAAGCTGCAAGATCAAAACGAATCTCTGGTGTGATAAAGGTCCACGGAGGCTCATCTGGAAACTTGGACAAATCGGATACATCTCCTAGGTCTAGACCTACATTCTTCGCATGAGGCTGTATACGTATACCAAACGGCGGAATACAGTTAGGGTTGTTTTCAAACTTACTTTGGAACTGAGGGTCAAAGACACAGTCATAGGCCAGGTTTTCCGGTTCAGAGAACGTCTGATATAGCACATCAAAGATAATTTCAGCCTGCGGTTGGACAGTGAGGATTCACCTGCCACTGCGTGCAGGCTGTACACAGGGGTGGTACGGAATGCTCCAAGACAGAGACGAAGCCCTTGATGAGGGATAGGGTCCAAGAGTTTGAGGTAAGACGGTCTTGCAGAGCCGTACACAGCACAACCATAGTCCAGTTTGGAACGGATCAAGGCCCTGTAGAGGTTCATCAAAGTTTTCTTATCAGCGCCCCAGTCAGTGTGTGCTACGACCCGCAGAATATTCAGAGCTTTCTGGCGAGAAGTTTTGAGGCTTTTAATGTGGCTGAGAAAGTTGAGTTTTTAGTCAAAAATAACTCCAAAGAATTTGGCCTCTTTGACAGCTGGAATGGGAGATTCCCCTATTTGAATTACAGGATCTGAAAAAAAAAAAAAAAAAAAAAAAAACCGACAAAAAAAATATGGAAGTGAATGCACTGTCTTCATGGGAGAAAAAGTGAAGCCGTTTTCATCCGCTTACTGATGAATTTTATCCACAAATTTTTTTTCTCTCTCTGTTATTAAAGAATCAGAAAACTTGAGATGGTTCACAGTGGGGCAGGTGTTCTTCCCTTTACTTTTCGTGATGATGATTTTCCACACTTTTTTCTTCGATGTTTTGGATGTGAGACTTGAGCAAAACTGCTTCCAAGATAAATGTTTACTGGTTTTATAAATGTGTTTGGATTTGGCCCTCAGTTTCTGATGCGCTCGGACGTTGGGCATCGAAGGTCTGCAGGAGACCCGACGTTGAGCTCTTTCACGGGTTTTGTTGATTTCCTTGCATTCAGAGTTTAACCAAGGAACTTTTGGCATTAGGGGCTTCTTGGAAGATGTGTGGATGGTTGACTTTGCGCAATTCAGTATGAAATCTGAAAGACTTCCTGTCGGATCTTCACTTTGCAGGATCTTGTCCTCTTCCAGATCCATAAGAAATCTGGTGGCAAAGAGGTCCCAATCTGCATTCGTATACCGAAGCAACACAGGAAAGTGGTCGCTTCCATGCAGGTGCTCATCAACCTCCCAAACAAAATCCAGAAACAGAGATGGGTCACAGACAGAAAGATCCAGACAAGATGTGGTGCCATTAGCGAGTTAAAGTAAGTTGGCGATTTCCCATTCAAGACACAGATCAAGCTCCGAAAACACTTCCTCTAAAAGCAACCCCCTTGGTGAAGATCTCTCACTTCCCCGTAGAGGAGAGTGGCCATTCAGATCATCCACAGCAGGAAGGGTCTAGGAAGCTGCTCCAAGAGCGAAATGAGTCCCGTTTGGTGACGCAGACATTTGGAGACACATACAAGCTACAGATAGTAACTGTTTTGTGGAGAGTAACCCGAGCTGCCACTGACTGTATTGGAGTCTGCAGAGCAACTGGGCTGTACAGAACAGAGTTGTGAATGAATAAGGCTACCCCACCAGAAACGTCATGTTCAACAGATTGTGCAGGTAGATTTAGACAGCTGTAGCCAGAAAGTGAAAAAAGTTTTATCAGACTTAAGAAGAGTTTCTTGC
>JADBJO010000514.1:652304-654804 GCA_016801955.1 Conus betulinus | reverse complement strand
CCGATCGTGTGCCCCGTCTGTCAGCAGTGTGGTTACAGAAAACGCACTCCTGTCTGGTGTGTCTGTTCTGAGTGGACATGAGTGTGCGTTGTGCACACTGAACAATTGTGAACAACAGTACGAGTGGGACATAACTGTGATAGTGTTTTGGGGTCTTGGACGGCGATACATGAGTCGTGGGGTGAATCTGAGAACTGTTAAATGTGTTTGACATGAACAATAACTAGAGTGGTATAATTTGAGCAGTGTGATTTTGGCCATGTTGTTGGAGTCCGTTGGGCTGTCCGTCTGTGATTAACTTTGGCACTGTGTATATATGCATTCTGTTGATGCTATGTGTCATGTGCCCTATGACCTATGTGGTGTGAGCGTCTCTAGGTACTGCCGGCTGCAGTGGACGGAGCTCGTGGCGGAGACGTGGATGCGATGTGGTTGAGTGTATGCGAGTGAGAGTGTTGATTGGGGCGTGCTTTGTTGGTGTGCAAAGGATTGATTGGGGTAAAAGGTTGTCAGGCTTATATTGTCGGCAAAAATGTTCATGTATTCACGGTCAATAATGTTGTGTGAATGTCAATCTGTGTTCAGTAGTCCTAGGTCTGTTGGGAAGTAATTAGATTTGCTGTAAACTCTCTCTGTCTATCTATAGCGTCAGTTCAGGTCTTAGCGAACCTGACATATGCCCTCCAGAGAAGTAGAGAATTGAAATTTAGGGTTATGTTGATACGGTTATGTTGATCTTTTTGTTTTCAAAGCCCACGTCGACGTCACTATCATTTATATAATCCTTGTCACAGACATTATCATCCTCTCTCTGTCACTCTGTGTGTGTGTGTGTGTGTGTGTGTGTGTGTGTCAAAATAGGAAAGAGAGACAGACAGACAGACAGACAGAGACAGAGGAAGACTGGGGCAGAGATCACAGTCTGTTAGGCAGAGCCAGGAAGCTGTACGTTCACAGTATTCCTTGCGTACCTCCACAACAGCTCATGGGAGCAGTTGTTAGCGTCCGTTAGATGGGGGTTTACTTTTTTCCTTTTTTATTTTATCACAAATGGATAGTTAGCCAGTAAAGATTATCGATCATTGTCATCAGTGACTATCATCATACGCTAAGCTTGTGAAACGCTAAAAAAAAAAAAAAAAAAAAAAAAAAAACAACAACAACAACTAAAGACTGATAGAAACACGTGAGAGAGAGAGAGAGAGAAGAGAGAGAGAGAGAGAGAGAAATCGGACACATTCAGATGTGTATACTTGAGCAGAGTTTCTCCTGATTAATGCGATCTCGAGTTACCAGCAGCTGTACTATTCCTGTTCTTGTTCTTCTTTGTTATTGTTTTTGTTTTTCACTTGTAAGCAAAGGTCAACAACCGCTAAAAGTGACACTTCTTCTGTTGAAACTCACTCACGACTGACACTTGCCTAGCATTACAGAACGTTCCGCAGTCATTTCTGTTTGAGATTATAATCTGCTCCCCAAACCCGTTATTGGATCCTGCAACAGAAAGAAAGGATTGCTTCTTCGGTTCAACAGGAAAGGAGCACAGGACGTGGTTTAGAAAACGCTGATGTTTCAAAACAGCATATCCATTATCAGCTCTACTGGTTTAGGGGGGATTATCCGAAAGGTCATCTTTTCTACCAAATTATGAGAAGGTTTTTTTTTTGTGAGAGTCAAAAGTGTGTGGAAAGGTTAGATAATGGAGGTGGGAAGAGTGGGGAGAGGAAAGGGAGGGGGAGGAGACAATAAGTCAATCGTTGTCCTTTCATGATATTACATCACTGGATAGGGTGCGACGACGAACCCTCCAGCAGCGAAGATGTCAAAAGCTATCCACCATCAATCATGCGCAACGGGCTAGAGATGCTGTACTCCCTTCGGTCTCTCTCCAAGTCCATCCAGAGTGGCTTTGGGAAATCTCTGGGGCACTCATCCTTCGCTTTCTTCTGCATAGTGATCTCAAATGGCGACAACTGATTGATGTACCAGACAGGCTTGTGACGTCTGAGAACATGCAGAAGAGATTCTTGGTGCCACATGTCTTGACCTACTAACTGACAAAGTCTTCGGCTGATCTCCCCCTTCTGTGAGAGATCCACGGATGCATTTACTTTGGAGGTAACTAATGGGTATTGAGGATGATTCAGGCGAAGCACCACTGTAAATTTAGACTTCAGAGCCGTGGGCTTTCTGAAACACAAATCCCTTGGCCAGGAAATGGAATGGATCTTGGGACAGAACGAAGACACGCGCTGTAATAGGGATTAGATGACAAATCGATATGAAAGCCTCCGAGACACTTTTTCCATTATCACATGTATGGTAAAGCCAAATCTTCTGAAAGTGATCTTTCCAGCAGAGGAATATGAACTCCATGTGAGTGTTTAGGGAGTGCAGTGAAAGGGGAGGTACTGGAACGAGGTAGGGACACGTCAGGCGGGTGGCACTTTCTTACGAGCGGATCAATGTTGTTTTTCTTGGTAATTTGTTCAGGTGCAAG
>JADBJO010000514.1:639804-647304 GCA_016801955.1 Conus betulinus | reverse complement strand
AGTGAATTTCTCACGAGGTGGGCTCTCTGTTGTCCAGGGATTTTAAGAAAGGTTTAAAGGTTACGGGTAGCCTGCTGTTGTTATGACAGGGGTGTCTTTCTGCTTCTGTTCTTCTTCTTCTTCCTTCTCACTCGCGTTTTCTGATGTTACAATGCTAATGGTGATGAAAGAATGGAGAAACTGGAGAGCCGAGAAAACGAAAATAGCGTGTGTAGTTACATCAGTGAGAGAGGGGGTGTAGAACCGGTTGATGAGACATAAGAATTACGGGAGGCAGGAAGCATCAATATTAGGGTACAGAACTATCAGGCCCTTCCGACCATTACTGACGTTCACAACTTCCAGTTGTCATTCACATGTAGTGTTTTCTTTTATATTCCTCTGTGTGTGTGTGTGTGTGTGTGTGTGTGTGTGTGTGTGTGTGTGTGTGTGTGTGTGTGTGCGTGCGCGCGCACACACGTACACCACACACACAAAAACACACACACACACACACACACACACACACACACACACACACACACACACACACACACACACACACACACACACACAACGGGCTTGCTAGACAGTACGAAAGACGTCTAAAGAGAGAGAGAGAGAGAGAGAGAGAGAGAGAGAGAGAGAGAGAGAGAGAGAGAGAGAGACAGACAGACAGACAGACAGACACACACAGACAGACAGACAGATAGAAAGACAGACAGACAGACGGATAGACAGAGTCAGACAGTGATAGAAAAAGGAGATAGTCATAGGGGCAGAGACAGCTACCGAGTTTTGAGAGACAAGACAAGACAGTTTTATTTGAGCTAGGCCTTCTGCCCATGTCAAGGGGGGGGGGGGGGGGGGGGGGGGGGGGGGGGGGGGGGGGGGGGTTAGAAAGGGAAATCATATCATAATATCGTACATAAGATGAATAAAGTTAATCGATACTGTCTTTAATCGCGAAAAGAGGGGGAGGGATAGGAGGTGGGGTAGGGGATCGGGTGGGATGGGGTAGGGGTTGGAGGGAGGATGACGAAAAGTAGCATGTTTATAAGTCTGCAAAAATTGATCATTAAACATCATATAAAGATTGATTTCTGAAAGTAAATGCTTTAGACAGATACAGGTTAAGGGGCATACACATTCTTGTATCAGAAAGCAATAGGTTTATTTAAACGCAATTGGGTGGGAACGATATTTGGGTGGGATATACATTTCTCAGATAGCTTTGTAGTAAGTACAAACCAATATAAAACGTAATTCTGATTCTTCAGAATTAGGGCAAAAAGGACAGCTAGTATTTTCTTTCCTTTTAGAATATCTGTATCGGTGGGGTTTCAACTGTGAGACACCGAGTCTGACCCTTGATAAATGTTTTCTGAGAGCAGGGTTTTTAACAGTGAATAGATATGTCGGGACATCACGTAATTGCCTGAACGAAGAATAGAATCTGAATCTTTCTTTTGTCATAATTTCAGAATCAATAACCAGTAAATGGCAATCAAATAATCTTTGCTTAAAGATGGACACAAAGTATTAAACATTTTCAACTCCTTGGTTCTCCCAAACGAAACCAAAGTCGTATCTAAGCAAAGTAAAGCATACGTTGGCTACCCGGGAGCAAAGACTACCCCACTTGTTTACTGTTTATTGTTTGCTATTCCCTGCCTCATTTCATTTCCGATTTCGTTTTTGATTAAATCGAGGTTATTTGTTTCTGTCTGTCTCTGTGTTTGTCTTTTGATCTCCCTTGCATCCTTGGGTGGATCCTCAAGCGTAGGCTCAAAGATTGCCCCCTACATTTTATATTATTTCCATAAAATCTGTAGTTTTCCAGCAACTTTTTTCCTCCCCACACTTTCGTTTGGTTTCCTTTACTACTCTTCACTGGCTGCTTCGGGGGTGCTATTGGATTCTTTTTTGCACCCTTGGTGGTGAGAACACCACGGTATTATGGACTGTGTGTGTCTCTATTTGACGCCGGGAGCGCAGATACAGCCAGCCGTGTCTCCCTGATGAGTTTCCGACCCAGCGGACGAAAGGCCTCGGAGCAGGCAATACAAATATATCTGCCTTTAAAAGGGATTGTGATGGTTCCCTTATGCAGCCAGTGAAGAGTTTTTCATATTTTTCTTAATTTCATGTTCCCAGTTTTTTACATCTTCAACCTCCTGCTACCCCCTCCGCCCTCCTTAAGTTCAAAGTTTTTGCCAAGTCATTACTTATGAAGACAATTTAGTTGTGTGGCCTGCGCTTGTTTTTCCCCCCCTATTAGATTGTTCGTCTGTGTATTTGTCTGACTTTATTCAAGTTTAAAAGGCTGTGCCAGTCTTGAATAAAAGTTACTCTGTGTTAGGTTTCCTTATGGGAGCAAAGACTACCCCACTTGTTTTACTGTTTATTGTTTGCTATTCCCTGCCTCATTTCATTTCCGAGAGCATAGAGCATTTTGTAAGATTTCTGGAATACGGCTTTCGTCCATACGGGTTAGTTTTTTGAACCAATACTTGATACATTATATAGATGTCTGAATATAAAGTGGGTATCTCCCAGATTCACAGTACACAAGTGCACTGGTGTTTTCATACTCACATTCAACAGACGTTTAATGGCTAGTAGATGAACTCTTTCAATAACTGTATGATTTGCTGTCAAACCCCACACCTCAGATCCATATGTTAAGATAGGTTGAATTTGGCAATAAAAAATTTCAACGAAAACTTTGGGATTATTTTTTCCAAGTGACCATAGAAAATTCAAAACACTGAAAACACACCTCTTCGTTTTCAGAGCCATATCCTCCAGTGAGTACGAAAACGTTAAACCTGTAGACACTATTACTCCGAGGTATTTATATTCATTTAGTATTTCTAGCTGGACACCTTATAGAAGCATTTTTCTCGACAAGCGATATGGCCCCCCATTTCTAAATATTACTTATTTTAGATTTTTCTTCATTGACAGTTAGTTGGAGTTTGTCAACAGTGCTACTTAATACGGTCAGCTGGTGCTGAAGACCCACTATGGTGTGGGAAAGAACGAAGTCATCAGCAAATAACATGATTAGAATCTGTAACAAGTCAGATGATAAGCTTATTCCGTGTTTACCATATGTCACAATGTCATTAGCAAGTTCATTAATGAACAGAGAAAAGAGAATAGGGCTGCAGTTGTCCCCCTGTTTTAACCCACGGGGGCACATAAAAGCTTCAGTAGGATCATTATTTGCTCGGACTCTAGCTTTCACAACTGATATATACTCCTAATAGCTCGATACATTTTGCCATGAATACCATTTTTACGAAGAATTAACCACACTTGATTTCGGTTTACTAAGTCAAAGGCTTTTTTAAAATCAATAAACGCAGCATAAAGTTTCTTTCCAGAAGACAACTGTTTTTGCACCAGACTTAATAAAGTAAATATGTGATCAACTGTACTATAGCTCTTTCTGAATCCGCCTTGTGATTCGTTTGATATATATTATTTTCTTCCACCCATTGTCTCAAGCGTGTACTTATGATATATGTACACAGTTTGCCGCAACTGTTTAGCAATGAAATACCTCTATAGTTGTCTGGCGAATTAATATCGCCTTTTTGTGTATCGGGTGTATAAGTGATTCGGACCAGATAAGGGGAAAAGTCCCAGAATCATATAATTTGTTGAAAAATTTGGTGATGAATAAAATAATTAAAGGAGGAGCGTGTTTTTAAAAACTCCACTAAATTCATCTGGTCTGGCCACTTTTCCATTCTTTAAAGCTCTGATCGCGTCTTTAACCTCTGATACTATTTCTGAGTTTAATGTGGTGTTCTCTATAATTCTGTTATTAGCAAACCACTGACTCTCGAAACACACATCTTCACATGAATGTTATCTCTCTGTAATATTTCATCTTGGATAGAATTATCGTTGAAAACCTTATAGAAGCGATCAGACCATTGGTCTATTGTGATAGAAGTGTCTGGAATTTTAGTGAAAACTCTTGATTTTATAGTTCTCCAAAATGTCTTGGGATCGTTTATATTTGCATCTAGTGAATCTAGCGTGCGCGTTTTATCTTCAGCTTTTTTCTTATTTAAAAGCCATTCATAATCCCTTCGCTTATCAACGTATATGCGTCCGAGTTCTTCTGCTCGTTTTTCATTACCACAGTTAGTAAAGTTTCTCAGAGCGCGTTGTAACCCTGATTTCATTTTCCGGCATTCGGTATCAAACCAAGGACTGTTTTGTGTTTTTCTTAATACTATTTGTTTCTTCATGCACTGCCCAGCGAGAGCCAGGCCTTTATAGAATTTCCTCAGTGCTGAGTTTATATCATTATCGATCAGTTCTGTAGCCTGATTAAAAATGCCTGTAAATATATGTGACGTAAATGCTTGATGACATTCGTTAATCTTTTCCGGGTTTCAAGCAAACTTTTCTATCATAGTCTACACTGGTTTCATAGGGACATTAGCTAAAGACGTTGCAGGACTGAATGTAAGTTCTACAGGTAAATGTTTACATTCAACAGGATGTAGAACTCGCAAGTTTAAGGTGTATTCAGAAATACATCTAGACATAAGAAAATAATCAATAACACTTGATCCATTATGTGCAATATATGTAAAATTCACCATTCTTATCTCCAGGTAGAAGGCCATTTAATATCATTAATAAAAATTGTTCACATAATTTAAGCAAGTATCGGCCAAAATCATTTGTTGTATTATCTTTAGATTTTCTCCTCCAGTTCTGTACTGTCATCCTTCTATATTACGGTGTCTGGGAGAGAGAACTCTTTGGTGTTAGCACTGCCAGTCTTGCATTAAAATCACCCATCATCACGAAAGGAAGATCTCCATACTTTTCATAAATATCAATCATACAATGTTTCCAGCAAATAAATTCCATTATCAATTTCTGTTTCATTGTAATAAGGGCTATTATACGGAGGAATGTACATACTAATGAGAATACAATCAATACGTAAGCCTGTTAGTTATTTTGAAAGTTTCAGGGCAACACAGTTATCATATTCAATTGGGATATGTTCAACAAAATTAGAAAATACCTTTTTGACCATCAATGCAACCCCGCCAGACAAACGAGACGCTACACAGTCTGACAGATTTACACCAAGAGACACAAAAACATCAAAAGAAGGAAAGAGGTGAGCTTGAAAATCAGTGGCAAAAGTTTCTGCAAGAAAAACAACATAATAATTAGACAAAAGTGATTTAATATTAGGCTTGTGCACAGTCCTTAAGCCTTCGATGTTATACGTTAGTAAATATATATTCCGGTTATTACATTTTTAACACTGCTGGAACACATGCTAACACCAGTACTGATCACACAGGCAGGGCCGAGTCCCTAGCTATTCAGCAATTGGTCATTTACGTCAGGCCTAGATGAGTCAGTCCTAATACGGGGAAAACACTCAGCGACATGCTGTTGCCTGCATTTAGCTTTGCTGCGTGTCAGTCTGATATGGAATTTGGGGGGTTTCTGTTGTCATGGAGTATTTCTGCTCATCTGGCCGAAAGGTTACATGGTGTGCTGTGCTATTGCCTTTCTTGCTCTTCAGATTCAGCTATAATGTTAACAGGGACTGGCTTTCCATCATATCAGCGTCAGTCCAGGGATCATTCAGCTGTTTGACCAGAGTCTGGCTGCTGGTTGCCGTGGTTTCTGGAAGGGTCGGGGTGTCCGGTGATGAATATGGGGAGAGATGGGACACCGAGTCTGCACAAGGATCGCCAGACATTGCCTGTCCGGTGTGGGGAGGGGTGCTGCTGTATGGTACACCACGCACTGTTGGTTCTGACATGTGGGCTGGAGGGTCTGCATCAGGATCACTAGAGGTTGTCTGTCCGGTGTGGAAAGGGGTACTACTGCATGGCTCACCATGTAATGTTGGTTCAGGTTTGTCTTCAGGCGATGACCTGTGTTTGTTGGACACAGCCATGGCATCAGAAACTGACTTGTGTAATGTTTATTAGTCATGTATCGGTTCCTTTAGAGATTTGGGTGCTGTGGGTGAACTTGCAGCACCACTCCCCGCATAGGAGCTAGGAGGTTGACTTGCCTGCATGCGTTCCGGTGAAGACAAGAGTCGCGCGCCCCACTGATTGATGGTTAGTCTGTCTCTGGCACGAGGAGTGCGCTGAGGTCTTGAAGGGTTGGATGGCGGTGCTACAGCTGATTTTTTTTAACTCTCTCTCTCTCTCTCTCTCTCTCTCTCTCTCTCTCTCTCTCTCTCTCTCTCTCTCTCTCTCTCTCTCTCTCTCTTGACTGTAGATTCCTTCAGCGTCGTTGGATGGTGTGCTGAGCGTGGAGTACGGCGCTGCTGATTAACTTTTCCATGACGTGAGTCGTCTATCCAGTCTGAGGTCTGGGGACAGTTCTTCTTGTCCTCTGCGCGACGACGATCTGGAAGCGGTGGGAAGGTGGTCATGTCGGCAGTCCAAGGGAGGTCATCAGTGCAATTCTGTGGAAATGGGATGTCTGCGAGGGTAAGATGTTTATCAACGTCACATTGTACCACGTCATTTTGAACCACATCGTGCTGATTGGTTCATGCATTTCACGAGAATGGTCTGAGTGACTTGACTTGCTATGCATCTGTGGAGCAGCAGTGCCATAGCTTGGAACGCTAGAGTGATTTTCAAGGTCTCTTTTAAGAGGGTCATTTCGTTTATTCTTACTGTAAAACAGGCGACCTCTCCAGAAGTAGGCATGTCTGCCGGCATTTCTCTCTTCTCTGACGATCTGGTTCTGGTAATTGGTCAGATCTGCAGCCACACGTATTCCCAGAGCATCAGCCATCTCCTTCCTCCTGCACTCCTGACTTCCCAAAATGGACATTTTATCCTGCCAGTGGGAAAAGCAGGCAATGATGGGTCGAGGGTACCGGTTGTTGCTGTTTTCTTTGCCCAACACGATGGGCTCGCTCCACATCATCGATTGTCCACTGTTTGTAGGAGAAAAAAACGATTCATCAGCTGCACTACTTTACGAGTACTCTGGAGGGTGGTCTCATTTGGGTTTTCAAAAACGTTAAAAAATCTCAGGCTGTTACGGCAAGAAAAAGACTCGACTCTGTCTACTTGATTGTCCATTTTTTTGCGACACCTCTAGAAACAAGTCCTTCCATTGGAAGAGGTTTTCGGATTGTTGTTCAAGAAGGTGGCACTTGTTGGTGAGGTGATCAATTTTCAGTTTCAGATGTTCGTTGTCTTTCTGGAGAAGTTCCCATCAACCCTGAAGTTTTCCCGTGATATACCGGTCTTCATCATGTTGATAGCCTGCCATACAAAATAGTCGGTGATTTGGGTTTTCCATCTGGCCCAGGATTTGGTTCAGGAAAGTTCCTGGGATAAACAGGTATATGACCATAGCTTGGACTGTAGTTTGAATACACATCTTGTGATGGTTCTTGTATATTTTTGCTGTGTTGGTCCGGGGTTTGATTCGATAAACCCACAGGACATAAGAAGCCAGCTAATGAAAACAGCAGATGATTTC
>JADBJO010000514.1:627304-634804 GCA_016801955.1 Conus betulinus | reverse complement strand
CAGCTTTGAGAAAACTGTAAAAGCGCTACAATTCAGTTTGTAAAAATGTTAAGTATAACTGTAACTGCTCTCTTTGCTCTGTTCGCAATACCCTTGCATCCAAAAGTGAAACTTATCTCTGGTTGTCAAATAGAATCCTAAATACTTACATGCATTGACTACAGCAATATACTGACCGTCATAAATCCATCTCTCATTTCGTGCCAAATAACCACCTTTACGAAAGACAATAATATTGGCTTATTCATATTTACTTTTAATTCTAATCTGGTTGCAGCAGAATACAAGCTATTCAGCTGTCTTTGAAGTCCAACGACCGTTGTAGACAATAAGATTATATCGTCGGCAAAAAGCAACACAAATAACTCCAAAAGTCAAAGGTTACAACCTTTCCATTTTGAATAATTTCCAAAGCTAATTCATTTATGACAAAGAAAACAAAATTGGACTACAGACGTCCCCTTGTTTAACTCCTCTGGTACACATGACAAAATCGGATAAATTTGCTCCGGATCTGATCTTAGCCTTCACCTCACAATACATACTCTTTACACAACGACACAGTTTACCCTTAATTCCATTTTTTAATAGAATAGGCCATAGTTGTTTCCGTGAAACTGAATCGGAAGCTTTTTTCAAAATCCACAAAAGCAACATATAACTTCTGATTATTTACAAATTGTTTTTGAACCGCGGCTAACATGCTAAACATATGATCAACTGTGGAGAGAGAGAGAGAGAGAGAGGAGGAGAGAGAGAGAGAGAGAGAGAGAGAGAGAGAGAGAGGGCATAGATGCGACTTTCATCTCTGTCATGAGAGAGAGAGAGAGAGAGAGAGAGAGAGAGAGAGAGAGAGAGAGAGTGAGAGAGAAAGAGAGAGAGAGAGAGAGATGCGACTTTCATCTCTGTCATTCTTAGCCTGTTTGTCTATCTGTCTATCTGTGTGTCTCATTCGGTCTTTTTTGTCTGTCTGAATCTCCCCCCCCCCCCCCCCCCCCCCCCCCCCCTTTGGAACTGTTTTCCGTAACCCCCTATCTGGCCAGAAACCTATCAAACCACAGAGAGGTGTTTTTGTCGTTACTTTATGAAAAACAAGATCTTTCATGGATGCTTCTCTGATTTAAATAAGAAACTCTTTCAGCCTTTCATATGGGTGTGAGTAAGTCGTAAATGAAGAAGTAGCGGCGGCATCGCCACCACCACCACCACCACCACCACCACCCCCCGCCGCCCCCTCTCCGACACCCCCCCCCCCCCCCCCCCCCCCCCCCCCCCCCCCCCCCCTTCACGAGAAGCAGGCAGAATTGTTTTTACGAGAAACCAGAAGCTGAAATACCAGACCGCCGAACAAATGGGATGAATAAGTTCTTCAACAAGTAAGAGAAAGAAATCAAACAAACAAAAGCAAACAAAAACGAAAAAGACAAACAACTATACTGAAGTGTCTGTAGGTGAAGAATTGGATGTGTGATTTCCACTTACGTCCTCTTTATTTCATGACAGGAAAGTAAGAAATCGGAGTTTTGAAACTCTTGTTTGTGATAAGTTACGTATCAATGTCGCTTATGCAATCCACCGATGCGGTTATTGTTGTTAAATTTTCCGTCTTTGAGCACTTCATAAGCATTTGCTTGTTGTTGCTTCAGTTCAATAGTTAGTTTATGTACACATCTGTTCAATAAAGAAATGCTTCAAAAATAAAGAGTTATAGATCTGTTTTGCGACAGTTCTAGAGCACAACATTTAAAGCTTTACATTCTCTTTGCCCCTGTCACCCCACCCCCTCCTCTACGCCCTCTGACACATTTACTTTCCTGCTTTTCTGACCAGTTCACATATGATTGTTTACACAAAAGTCTTTCCAACCCCCCCCCCCCCCCCCCCCCCCCCCGACCCATTCTGCCCCCTACCCCCCACCCCACCCCCCCAACACACACACACACACACACACACACACACACACACACACACACACACACACACACACTCTTCTTACAGTGTATAGCGTGCTGGCTTTTACGTTGTCACCTGCCGTCTAGGATGCCAGAGTTGAAGGAGCGGAACGGATACCTGCCGTTCAGCACTGTGCAGCATTATTTTGCCAACATGTTTTCTTAATTGTGTTTTTGTTCTACCGACATGCTGTGCAATGAATTGTTCGCTTTTTAAACACCTCGTAGAAAAAGGGAAATATCTGGAAAACTAAGTATAGCTGGGTATCATCCATCTTAAGAATTTCGTTTTTAAAATTCATTTGTCAGCAGCTTGTATTCCTATCGCAGTCATCCTATTTTTTTTTTTTAACATCGCGACGCTTTGAAATGGTTGTGTGTGAGGGCTACATTGAGACTGAAATTAAAGGGAAATTTAGACGCAAACTGAGAAAACTGTTGGAAGTCCTCATTTTGTTGAGGATCACAGGGATACACCTTCTTCTTATATGACTATTCATAGTATCTTTTTAAGATGATGCAAAGTTTACTGGAACTGTGAACTTGTAATAAAAGAATACTTCGGTCTTGTGGCACTCCTGCAGAAGGAGGCTGCTCATCTTTGTGCAGAGTACGGATCTATTTCAGCCCTCAGCCTCTATTTCAAGACCAGTCCATGCTTAACACACACTCACACACCTTTCCAATACTCTCGTCCTTAAACAATCCATCTAACTCTGAAGAGAAGCAGAGTAAAGCTGCTCTTACTTTTCTGTAGCCTGGGCTGTTGCATTAGGCTTTCCCTCGCATCAGTTGATTTGTTTGTCCATCTGTCAGAAAAAATACGAAAAAGAATAAATCGATTTAAACGAAATTTGTTTGAAAAAAAGTCATAACGCTTACGGACCAAGTCGTTAAATTTCGGTGTAGATTTATGGTACAGATCCGTATGAACGGCCGGATCCAGGATCCGTTCGACCTGGTGGAGGTCTGCGTTCTCCCGAGGGTATATCTAATTCCTTATGCGTCTGTTGTTGGACTGAGGAACAGAGAATCAACGAAAAGGTTTAAGTGTCATTAACTCAAATAATACAAACATCCCTATTGCCAGAACACTGGTTAATTCCAGTTACAATTTTTTTGCATATTTAGATCACATAAAAAAAACCTGAATCTATATTTATTGCTTCGACGAAAGAATAAACGACAAAAGAAATTACTTAAATGGTTGATATCATCAACATATGTGACGGGCTATGTGTGGTAGCAATGATCAATAATGCGTTAGATAAAAAAAAAAAAAAGACCATTTATATGATCATATATTTTCGTCTTTGCAGAATTGAAAGCATTAATAAATGAGCTTGTATTCTACTTGTCAAAAAGAATGTTGTAATATATTTGTGAAACATGTATTATGGATCCATCCTCATAGACATCTTTATTGCAAGAGAAAGCGGGAAACTGGGGCATTGCAAAAACGTCTCTGCTGTTATTACACACCAAGCAGACAAACAGAACGGCTCGTTCAAACTACTGAGAACTAAGTCACTGATATTAAGGCCAGCATATTCGCTTCAGATAAGGAGAGATGGTGGAGCTGAATCTACCCAACAAAGTGGAATTCATAAATGGTCTGATTGGTTCTATTTGAAAAGAGAGAGAGAGAGAGTGAGTTCATCATCATTCTTCCTCTATACAGAAGCACAGATTCACATACGCACACGAACGAACGAACACACACACACACACACACACACACACACACACACACACACACACACACACACACACACACACTTCAGACTTAATATTTAAGATTTGAAGGGAAATGAACACAATCATTCGCATTATATGTAAGAAACAAAATCATTAGTCAGGAAGAAGGAAACAACCATACCAATAAGAACATCAACTAAGACGTCATTATTTCTCTGACCTTAGGCGCCTTACAAAAAAAATACCTAACTGTTAGAGCTAAGTGGTAACTGTAAACGAAACATACATGGGCGCCTATGATATTTCTGTGGGATAAAGTTTTGGCAAAGATCTTCTAAAACTGGGCAAAGGGACATAAAATGTATTTCATTTTCCTCACCTTGCATACACAATGTACAAACCAAGTCATTTGTGTATGCTATCTGTATCTTAAGTAATGAGTCTTATATTTCAGAAACACCAACTCTAAATTTAGTAATTGATCTTTTTAAACGCATGTCCAAATCGAATTTTAGATAGGCTAAATATATCGAAAACAAGAAATTTTCTGTAGAAATCATACCACTCACTAGCTTGAATATGATCGTCCCACGTTTGCCATTTACAGTCGATCAACCTTTGTCGAAAAACACGAATTAATTGTTTTTGATTTCCAACACCCTGAATCAGCAACACATCCCCCCAATCTGTGCTTACACAGAAACAAACACATCTTTGAAACCCAGTTCGTTTTCCCCTTTACAACCAGTTCGAACAACATCTTATAAGACTTACGAGGTAATCTACAATGATCCATGTTTAAGAGCTTTAACCAATACCGAACACATCTAACGGCTTTACTAATGTGCAGTGGATATCTGTTGGACTCTCCATACACCAAATCATTAGAGATTCGCTTGTCGAGACCTAGAAACGTCTCCAAACCAAATAAATGCACCGCCTCACAGTGAACAACGGCATTATCTTAAACCCCAAAATTCAGTCCCATACATCAACAGAGGCTGTATCTGGGAATCAAATATTTTTTTAGAGTAAATCAAGTGATTCATTATTCAAAACATGCAATCTTTTTATTACGTATATCATCATAGCATTCTTTGTCCTGCATGCAAGATCTTTACAAGCAAAGGTAAACCTAGGCAAGTAGAAAAGTAGATCCCAAAGAATTTATACACATTCAGCACAAGTCAATCATACTTCCATCTTTCCCTCGCCGCCGCCACCTAACCTTCCTTTCTAAACACCACAATACTGCTTTCACTCATGTACATTTTTAACTCTGATGAGGAGGCAGCCCTGCTCAGATTATTTAGTTGACGTTGTAAGCCAACTATCGTTTCTGAAACCAAAAACACGTCATCTGCTAAACGTAGGATAAATAAATCATAACACACATATTTTGTAAATTGTGCACTATGAAGGCCACTATTGATAACCTCAATGGCAAAGCTCATTAATGAATATTGAAGATCATACAGGGATACTGACATCACCTTGCCTTAATCCCGCAACACAACGAACAGAATCTGTCAGACTGGACCCACTTCTTACCCTTGTTTCAGCAACTTGCACACAGCACTAATACAGCTAAATGATTTCCCCTTGTCACCATTTTCAAGAAGCAATAGTCTCCACAGAAGCTGTCTGTTGATGGAGTCAAAGGCTTTTTCCAAGTCAATAAACACAACATATGTTTACGATGTAAAGAAAATTGTTTCTGAATAAATGCGAGCAGAGTAAACATATGATCAATAGTACACATTTTCTGCTTCACACAAACTGCCCCTGTAAGTCATGGCATAGTCATCATTCCACACAAACTTTTCGGAGGTAGTAGCCTCAACAGTCTCAGTTGATTTATTAGTGTTTTCTGTTGAGAAGTAAATGTGAAATACAATAGGCGAATTAGATCCGTTCCGAAAAAAAAAAAAATGACAGGAATCACAAAAAGTAGACAAAAAACCCTTTGGATACAAGGAAGTAATCATTTACACTGCTCCCGCTGTCTGTTAAGTATGTATAGCAACCATGACAGTCGCCCTGGCATACACCATTCATAATATACAAATCAAAAGCATCGCAGAGATTTAGCAATAACTTACCACAGTGATTCAAAACATTACCATGAGAACAACGATCTGTGCAAGGTGGCTCACTTTTCGTTTGCAAACAGGAATCAAAAATATTAGTGGACAAGTCAGGTGGAAAACTTTGCCGTCCTGCTGTTCAGATCTCCACATACTATTACATCGATGTCATCAAGTGACCACAAGCAGTCAAACAATCTTTCAACATAGAAATACATAAATAGCATAGATAGAATTATAAAAGAGAGAACCTTCAAGCTGAATATATGCACAAACCAAAGCAATATTTTTCGATGTCCCAGAAAGCGATTTTTCGATTTGATGGACACACACGTTTTGAGCAATCACTTCAAAATGAAATATAAAGGGAAAAAATCTTGTTTTATTGATTAAACAAATAAGCCCCCCACATCGTCTCCCCTGATGACAGATTTTACAGCAGCTTTACAGAATGCTTTATATCCGACGAACACATCCATGTTAAATGTTTTAAAGAAGGTTTCTCCAAAACATATACAATCAACACACAGGCGTTGGAAAAAAAAAAACGCATTGTCAGAAACTTCTGAGCATAAACCATTCAGATTCCAAGGAAGAAGCTTGAACACATTATTATTACATGCGGGCACGCCCAGACTACGGTTATTAATGTGACTGTTACCAAATACACTATTTTTCATGCATTTATATAGATATCGCTAACTACATCGTCGTCATATAAAAAGAATTATCATTCAAATGCCTATCTTTCAAACCTTGATCCGAATGACTGTCAATGCCTTCGCTCACATTGTCCACAACACAGTCGTAAAAATCACGCGCAAAGCGGTTACAGCCACGCGCGGCAAGATCCGGAACGGCCAGTCTTATTGCCGGTTTAAAGCAATCTTTCCTCCCTTATGAAATAAGATCATTATCATTGCAAAAGGACCGGCACAAGTCCTATTTCAGCTTTCGCAGATGACCGGAAACATCGAGCCCGAATCTCCTGCCGAGGACAAGCAGATGGTCACAGATCATGGCGGCCCTCATACACAGCTTCTCGCCCCTTTCAGATGATAACTGAACTTCCGCCTGATATCGTGGACCGTAGCTGTGAAGTCTTCGCCGACAAATATATTTGTTCCTTTTAATTTGGCCTTAGCTTTTAAGATATATACCTTATCCTTATACAATGAGCATCTGGCAATTATGGGGGAGCCATGCTTTGCATTTAAACGACACGCTCTATCAAACTCGATCCCATTCACGCCCAATTTCTTCAACATGTCCTTCAACATACGCTCGCGGTCATTACTGTTCTCATTCTCACTTCTACTCAAAGCTCAAAACAATAAATTATTTCGTTTTGAGCGCCCTTCAAGGTCGTCCGCCATCTTTTCAAGTAACTTTACTCTATCAACTTTACTCTATCTGCGTGTCTTTGCAGATCATTGCTCAGACAACGTAATTCCGCCTCTTCGTTCCTGAGTCCCCTCACTTTGTTCTGCAGAGTAGCATACTGTTCACCAAAGGTCTTCACATCTGTTTCACATCATCCAACTTACTGTCCATAGCCTTGGTGCCCTGTCCATCTCCAGTAGTTTAGTCATGATGTCGGCCAAGGTCGGTTCGGCGGTCGTCGGTCTGGACGCAGGAGAGTCATCAGAAGGGGCAGCATTCCTGTCCGCACTGGCACCGCGCGCGTAGCGTAACCCAGACATGTCTGCTTTACGTTGTCTACCTTCACCGGGGGTGTAGGTCCAGGGTTCTGCTCCTCGTCT
>JADBJO010000514.1:617304-624804 GCA_016801955.1 Conus betulinus | reverse complement strand
ATGAAGTGGACGCATTCCTGAACGGGGAGGAAGGGAAGAGATGAGAGGGAGGGGTGTCGAATGCATAATCGATGTTCTCTTGTTTATGGGCACATATATGGAAAAGAAACTCCAATGATGAACATTAACGTGTACACAAACATCAAGCAAAATCATGCAATAGTTCATGTACGTTCTCATCTCAAACCCATCAGATCATGGCATTCGGAGAAAGCATATTATACCAAGTTTAGTATCATGCTATTCCGGAAAGGCTTCAGTGTGCTGACAACATGTGAATGGGGAAAAAAAAATCTATAGTACAAAAAGAATCAGCCACCTATTAGTCCATTTTGTTTGGTTCTAGTATAAACCATATCTAACAAGAACATACCTTTCTCAATTTCGTATCTAGAGCCCAGCTCCTACAAAATCATCTTCAGCTAAGGTCTCTTTTCGTAAATCTTACATTTCTAAATAAACTGTTTTCCCATTAGAAAATCTAACACATCATCAGTTTTATTTTTCTCATCTGTACCGAAATAATATTAACAGGGACAGTTTTTTGACAGTGTGATCGATTAATATACAGAACTCTTTTAAGGTCTTTCACGAACGTACGTGTAAAATCATCTTCCCACAGGTAGTGACCAATTGAGTCTTTCTCCATATTGCATTTGTCGCCGTCAAGAATCTGCATACCTTGCATGGACAATCCATTTCAATGGTCTGTGTCGGCAGAAGTATAATTTATAGCTTTCATCTGAACACCTTGTGGCAGCACATGGGAAACTACGAAACAATAGAGGATATTGTGTGTGTGTGTGTGTGTGTGTGTGTGTGTGTGTGTGTGTGTGTGTGTGTGTGTGTGTGTGTGTGAGAGAGAGAGAGAGAGAGAGAGAGAGAGAGAGAGAGAGAGAGAGTGGTGGGAGAGAGAGAGACTGAGCGAGAGATATCTGGAGAGATAGGAGATAGGCAGAGAGATAGAGACGTAGACAAAAGCACACTAGGAACCCCATACCTGAAACCTTTATTGCTAAAAGATGAAAGGTTTAGGCAATGGTTGTCTTCCAATTCTACATTTTTATGAAACATATACTGAAAGACACAGGGTGTAGACATAGGCTGCCTACAGCGATAACAAAAAGAATAACAGCAAAAGTACAATGATCATAGGACTGATGTTACTGATAGCAATGATGATGATGATAATAATAATAATAGTAATAACAATAAGCATCAGCAGCAGCAGCAGCAGCAGCAGTTTCATCATCATAAATATATGTAATAGTAATAATAATGATAATGATAGTAATAATAATGATAATAATACATAATAGTAATAATAATGATGATAATAGTAATAATACTAACAATGATAATAATGATAATAATAACAATAATAATCATAATCATAACAAAAATAATAATGGCGATGACAAGGATGAAGATGAAGAAGATGATGATGATGATAACGACAGTAATGATCTCCATCTTCATCACCATCATAACAATAATAATGATAAAGTGATAGGACTTAGGTACACATAGCAGGTGATTGGCAAAACAAGGGGTAAAGTAGAACAGGAGGTTTAACATGAACGGCAAAGGATAGATGCAAACATAAACACAAGCCTTTTTAAAGGAGACAGAGAAAGGGAAGGGGGAGGCGGCTGCAAAGACAGGGCGACACTGCAAGAAATGGCACGCATAAGAAAGAGAAATAAAATGAAGTTCGTTCAGGATAGGCCACAGCCCCTTCTGTGGGGGAATTACATTCAATACATAGCATGGCGAGTACACCAGCCTCAACAAAATGATACATGTGCACAAGGTCAATTAACCTACTAACTCAGATACTAACTTCAGACCAGGATCAGAATATTCATTTAACATGGCATATTTATAAGCTAAGCACAACATATCGCCTCTTAAAGGCTCTATACAAATATATGCACAGATTCCTCACAATAATTTGATTTCTGTTCCTCGTTAGTAGAGTCACGCGTAACTGTCATGGGTTTGCATAGTATTTAAATGGGAACATATTTCTGCCGTAGGTCACTGAGAGTAGGACAGAAGAACAAAAAGTGTAGTTCGTCATCGTTCATTTTTTTTTTTTTTTTTTTTTTTTTTTTTTTTTGCATAGCGGGCATATGAAACTGCAATCATAAACTTCATTGTACTTTTGACGATGTACTGCTATATCTGAAGCTTCAAATCTGAACTTTGGCATGTGATTCTTTATACGTCTGTCAATATAAATAACTTTTATTTCAATAAAACAAATGAACAGAATACCTTCATAATTGACAGGACGAATGAGCAACAACAAGCCCTAGGCTTATACTGTGCCCAAATAGACATTTACAATATATTGGCGGTTAAATACATTCACAATATACTAAGCATTTCATTTCGTGCTTGGGATTTTTTTAAGGAAACATTGAAAAACAAAAAAAAAAAAAAAAACACAGACAAAAAAAAAAAGCCGAAAGAGGAGACACAGAAGCAGAAAAAATAAAATGAATAACATGGAAAATGGGAAGAAGGGTGAGGACACAGCAATCACATCATCAACAAGAATATGTGAACCCTTTACAAACACGAGAGAAACGTATACAATAACGTAAAGTAGTTTAGGGTAAAAACCATCTCTTCCATAAGTATTGTGCTGAAGTATAGTAGTTCAATTTGATTAACTTTTTCCCTTTTTCCCCTCTTTTCTTTTCCCCTTTTCATATTTTTTTCCATTTCCTGTTATTGTTTTTTCTTCCCTTTGGAAGACACTATGACATCGATCGCTTAAGCAGAAAAAAGATTTATTAATTTTAGCGATGACGTTGGCTAAACAGTAAGTAAACAAAACTATCTATCCAGTGCACTACGTCTTGGGCCAATCGTCTTGTCAGTCAGCCTCTTATTTCAGGAGTAAAGAAATGGATCATAATGAATAAATAAGAGCCAAACTATAAAGTTACAGAAAGTAAAATATAAAAAAGGCAAAAACAATTTTTAATGAGAAAGTCAGGGCTGAATTCGGTTCGATTCAGAGATAAATGGTGTACTTTTCCAAATATTAATGAATACACATCAGGTTGAAGATCGCGGCTACCTTCTAAAAGAAAACGTAATTGGGTATAATTCTGTGAAAGAGTCAAAACTGTATTTTCACGAACTCTATTGAATAGGGGACAAAATAACAAATAGTGTTCTGCTGTTTCTCTTCCATTGCCACAGCTACAAGAAGGATTGTTATCCATTTAGCAATCATTAGACGATTTAAACGTTTATTACCATGGAAACCTTGCACTGTCCAGTTTTGCCATCTTTTATCAATGAGTCTTTGACGAAATACTTGCAAAAAACATTTCACATTTTCCACACCCTGGTTCAGCCATACAAACCCAAAATTATTCAGAAATGGTATCATACGAACAGCCGACGCCCATGTGAATTTACTATGTGAATCAAACCAATACACCATTTCGTAAGCCTTCAAAGATAACCTATATTGTTTATCCGTGATATCTTCAGACAATATCTTATGCACTGCACACGTGCATTTATATGAATAGGATAACGTCCGGTATCTCCATAAACTAAATGAGCAGGTGTTTTTATAAGGACGCCTAAAAACCTTTTTTTTTTTTTTTTTTTTTTTAGAGCATACAAATGAACCTTTTCAATATATGAACAGTGGAAGCATCCAATCCACACAGTTCAGCACCATGGAGACATTAGGTTGCACCTGAGTATACATTTTTCTTTAACAATACTGCAAACGATTTATCATTAAGTATGCATAATCTTTGCAAAACACATGGCAATCCATTTCTCGCCTTGGTTGCGAGATCTTTACAAGCAGCCACAAAACTTAAGTCGGGCTGAAAATAGTTACCAAGATATTCATAACAATTAACTTTAGCCATTTGTTCCCAGTTGAAAGACCATCTCTCTCTCTTGCTGAAAGAAAACCCCCATTTCTAAATACAATATTGCTCTTTTTCATATTTACCTTATGTTGGAGTCTTGATGCTGCATTACACAAATTGTTCAATTTGGTCTGAAGGCCAATTGGGGTTTTCTGACAACAAAACTATGTTATTTACCAATAACAAAATATACAATTCAGCTATATCTGGAGACAGTTTTGCACCATATCTTCCCTTTTCTATTATTTCTTGAGTCAGTTTGTTGATAAATAAGGAAAACAAAACAGGACTATACGCATCTCCTTTTGTACCAACTATGCAGTCTGTAAAATCTACAGCACATGTTTTTTTACACAGTCATACATGCTCTTTATACAACGATGCATCTTACCCTTTATCCCCATTCTCTTGAAGTATTGGCCAAAGTAATTTTTAGACACTGAATCAAATACATTTTTTAAGTCAATGAAGGCTATGTACACTTTGCGATTCCATGAAAACTGTTTTTGTATAATAGCCAAAAGTGTAAACATTTGATCGATAGGAAGAAACAAAAGCTGACTGCAGGATTCGTGGTAAAATGAAAAAAAAATTATAAAAAAAACTTTTGGTGGTAGTTGAATCCGTTGGAGAATTAGGCTTCCTGTCTACACAGTCTTCTTCTCTTCACTTTGACAACGGGCCTATGGCTTGAAACGTCAGTTTCCTCTCCAACGGATTCAACTACCACCAAAAGTTTTTATAAACTTTACTATTCTTTTCATTTGATCGATTGTTGAATAACCTTTCTTGAAACCCGTTTGCCACTCACCCGTACTATTATTATGTTCAACCCATGTCTATAGTTAATTACAGCTATATAACTTACTAATTGTATTACAAAGTGATATGCCCCTGTAACTTTTTGTATCACTGACTTCACCTTTCTTAAATAAAGACTATATAATTGATTCTGTCCAGTAATCAGAAATACCCCTTTCTCAAAAAGTGCATTGGAAAATCTGATGAAGAAATCAATTACGGCATTTCCAGCATTTTCAAATAATTCTTCAACTATACCATCAGGTTCTGCAGCTTTTCTGTTCTTGAGTTTTTCAATGGCAGAGGTTACTTCTATTCTAGAGACTGGACGGTAGAGGAGCCTTGCATCGCTATCAATATCAAAAAAGGTACTTTCTTCTACATCTTCTACGTCTTTTTCAATATCCTTTTCGAGACAATCTTTGAAATGCTGATATGAATCGTTAACAGAAATATTGTTATGGTTATTATTATCTATAACTGATATTTTTGCGAAATGCTTCCAACTATTGCTGATCTTTTACTGAATAAACAAAATTGCATAATAAAGTAGAATTGTCATTGTTTTCTTTTCTCCTTTATATTTCCTTCGAGCTTTACAATACACGCATCTGTCTTTATCGTCTAATGTCTTTAGAGATATTCTTAGGAGTTGTTTCACGGCTTTTTGTTATATAACGTTCATGAACAAACCAATCATCCTTCTTTCGAATATTAGTTAGTCTTATTTGTTTCCTCAAGCACTCTGCCTGTTCTTTTACACAAACATTAAATATATCTAGAATGGCGTTAGCATCATCATCGATCAGGTTAACAGCTTCCTCCAGCATTAATAATGCATACTGACTATTTATTAATAATGGAAAATATTAGCATATTCATCTTGCCATTTATACGTTTTAAGATGTGTGTTTTTTTCTTTACTTTTTTTTCTCCATTTCTCACCTCAGGCAGAAATCTTATATTGAACACTAGAGGAAGATATAGACTCAATGCGTTCAATCACACAGAGATTGCACGATAGATTGATAACACTAACATGTCATAGGAAGTTGTGAAATAATCATTCACACTGCCTACTGTCTCTGAACTGCATGTGAAACAATCTTGACGGTCGCCGTCACAAACAGCATTTACAATACACAGATCTAACGCTGTACACATGTTTAACAACAGCTTGCCATAACTGCTCAATGTCTTGTCTTCGGAACATCTGTTAATTAGGGCCCCATTGCGCAAACTGAAAGGACATTTTCCCCTTGGAAATTCCTGACAAATGTTAGACATTTTGCTATTTAGATCTCCAGTCAGAAGCAAATGCAGATCAGACACACTGAGCATAACATCACATCAGAAAGGCAGTTTTTCAAATCAGTTGAACGTTATCAATACCATAGAAAGCGTAGTATGATACATTTTTCGGAAATACATATACACATACAAAAAGAACATTCTTAGAAAAACCAGATACGTCTTTAGAAATCTTGAACATACTGGTATTATTTAGGTCGGTCGGTACCTCTTGTACGAAGGGCTAGAGCTCCATTTTGATAACTCAACCCCGATGTCTTCCATGTTTTGCATACTGAACAGCTGGTATAGAGAAAAAAATATGAATGCTACAAACATTTAAATACAGATCTTTAACAAACTTTTCTACAACTGCGCGAAAGCATAACGAAAACTTATTCGGAATAAAACTTTATGACAGAGTAAGTGATTGCAACTTGAAGGCTTTAAGAATTGAATCTTTTTTTTTTTAAGAGTTTGCTCGTGAGTACGCACCAAAAGAAGTGCCACTCTAAACTGACTTTGGAATTTACAAAACTTGAAGAGTAAATACTGAGCTCTAATTTGTGCAAGGCACGGCAACACAACCTAAAATACTCTTCCTTTTCTATATCCTTTCTGCAAAGTGGACATATTAAATCTGCTTAGCTATGAGAACGATGACGAAAATAATACTCTGCAATTACAGATATACCAAGCCTAACTCTAGTCATTATAGTCCAGATTTAGCTGTAGATACGTTTTATAAAACATATCAGGTACGGTGAAGGGACCTGTAAAAGATAAATCTTTTGCTGTTAACCATATACAAATTCCATTCCTGCCATCTGAACGAAATCGGTTTATCTCTAAAGACTCTAAGAAAATCATTGGTCGCATTAACGCCTTGATTCAGCCAAATATAACCGAATCTGTAGATATACAATTTGCAACGAACATATGAGACCCAGTTTCTTTTGTCACGTTCATCTAACTCAAACAACATACGATAAGCCTTATATGGTAACCTACTCCCATGCATTTCTGTTAATTTCAACCAAAACATAAAACATTTTATGGCTGAACAGTAAATAAGTGGGGTAGTCTTTGCTCCCATAAGGAAACCTAACACAGAGTAACTTTTATTCAAGACTGGCACAGCCTTTTAAACTTGAATAAGTCAGACAAATACAAGACGAACAATCTAATAGTGGGGGAAAACAAGCGCAGCCAACAACTAAATTGTCTTCATAGTATGACTTGGCAAACTTTTCGTTTCTCCATATACAAGGTCACTGGGTGTTCGTAAATGAATTCTAAAAAAATCTTTTCAGTCCAAACAAGTGGGCCTTTTCGCATTGTAATACCGCATTATCCAACCCACAACTCGGCACAATACTGTACAAATGGCTGAGTCTATGTGTCAAACACCTTCAGAAAAGTATGTAGCATTTTTTTTTATACTTAAAACAGCTTCTGCAAAACACTAAGCAAAGTATTTTGGCTCTACTCCAAA
>JADBJO010000514.1:604804-612304 GCA_016801955.1 Conus betulinus | reverse complement strand
GCTAAAACAGATTGTTGTGACTGCTGAGGAGTAATCAAGTTCTAAGAATCGAACCTTTTATGCAGTGTTTTATTCCCGAAGAAGCCTTTGTGGCGAAAGCTTGGATATTAAAGTTGTCCCTGTGGGAAAAGACGCTCAACTTGTTTTAGTATTCATTTTATTCAAATCATCCTGTTGACGTCGTTTTGTTGAGGCGCGGTGTGAGTTTTAGTGAGAATTTTACCTGTGAAACACACACACACACACACACACACACATATATATATATATATATATATATATATATATATATATATATATATATATATATATATGCCATCGGTATTACAACTGCAAAAACACCATGAATAAAAACAACAAGCGCAGTACACATATTTAACAAACATTTAACTTAATTGTGAAGTATATTTTCTACAGCGTTTTAAGTTGATTCCAAAGTTCACCACTGTCGTCAAATATATTTGGAGAAAAACTGGAAATTCTGCTATTCAAGTTTCCGGAAACAACGACACGTGCATAATCAAACTGAGTCATACAATCGAGAAGACACCCTTCGAATGCACTTATGCCATAATCAATACCGAAATGAATATGAAAAGGTAAACCACCAGGTATAACATATGCACAAGTATAGATGACATCCGTTGTTAAGCCAAAAAGACTCTTATCAATTAAAAATAAAAGAACATTTAGGCCATCTGTCTTGATTTCTTTTATGTAAGATATGAATTCCTAAAAAGACACACAATATGCCGCCCGACATTCTTCCTTCTTTTCTTTTCTTTTTTCAATTACTTTTTTTAGTAAAATTAATGGCAGGTTGAGATAAGATAATGTAACCAGGGAATGTAACGTATTGAAGATCATCTACCCAAGATTCATTTACACAAATGAGATGAAAATTAAACAATTAAGACATAAGATCTCTTATCACTTATTTTCGGCCGAAGTCCATTTACATTCGAATGTATGAATGAAAAGCAAACATCACATACTCTAGAGACTTGATTAACTCTATTGTCTATGATATAACCCTTCATATACTCTTTTCCTCTTCGAGAGCTTTCTTTTTTCTTTATTGTTTCCTTTTTTTTCTTTTTCTTTTTTTTTTTTTTTTACTTATCTCTTGTTTCTCAGACAGACTATCTTCCCCACTTACACATTTCTCTTTGCTATTTTTTTTTTCCTTTTGAAAGGCTCCCTCACTACATCCCGGTGTTTATATCAGTCGACAAAGTATGTTTAAGTCCTTGAAATTGTTTCTCGACAACCCTGTTTTCGTTCATCTAGTTTGTTCTGACAAATCTGTTTCACGACCATATGTACAAACATAATAACATTTAACATGAAAACATTTTCAAACTCTTCGTTATTTACAACCACGTCCTTCCTCCCTGCACCTGAAAGAATCCAATATTTACGCTTGGGAGCGATTCTTCGCTTACCGCGCGCGTACCTTTGACCTCTGTAAAAACTGCGTGTTTTGCACGGTAGTCACGTCTCCTTCCCAGCGCTACCGGTGTCAATCTGGGCTGGCCAACCCCTATTCACACTCCCTCAAGTTTTGCTCTTCATCAAGAAAGGCTTTCCCCCTCAATAAGACGGTAGTCAAAAATCATGGTTGCCCGCTTTTTTCACTTCTGGCTTTCTTCAGATATGGAAAGAGAGCCTTTGGTACAGTTCTAACATGGAGGGAAAAGTCCCCGCCAACAAATACATCACTGCACTTCAAGGACTTCACCTCTTCCTGAAGTGCATAATGAGCATCGCGAATGTCCTTCCCATTGTCTTTTATGTCACTTAAATCTCCCTGCATGTTCAAAATGTCTTCGTTCATGAGGTCAAAATTTGGAATAAAAACAAATCTGAGGCATATACATCAGGTTTTGTGGTGGTTTCAAGAGCAGGTTGAAAAGGCTGAGTAGAGCTGGTAGTAGTCTCTCCTTTCTTCTTCGTGCTGGCACTCCGGTTACCACTGTTCAAAGAATATTTGGCGGTAACTGTCCTTTTGTAGCCCTGGGTTCCGCTGCACGTCGCCACATTGCAGTAGAAAATCGCCCCTGAACAAATACCCATTTTACACCGCCTGTCAACGACCAGATTCAACGTCCTTTCGAACACGGAGACATGTTTTCTAGCTCTTTTCATTGGCTGAAAACATCCACATCTGACGTGGAAATCCAGCTGCGAGGAAAGTATCGTGTGTAACAACGCTGTCCACAGGATCCAAGTTTTGAACACTTCAACATTCCAGTGTAATGAACAAAATTGTCCGGAGCTCATTAATCATGCGTTTGTCGCTTCTGAGTTCAATTCACTCACCTCCAAGAGAGTTAGAGAGAGAGAGAGACAGAGAAAGAGACAGACAGACAGAGACAGACAGACAGTCATACAGAGAGAGAGAGAGAGAGAGAGAGAGAGAGAGAGAGAGAGAGAAAGTGACAGAGAGAGAGAGACAGAGACACAGACAGAGATAGACAGAAAGACCGAGACAGAGAGATAGATAAAGAGAGAAACAGAGACAAAGGGATAAAAAAAAAAAAAAAAAAAACAGAGAAAGGCAGACATATAGACACACACAGACAGACAGGCAGACAGACACACAGACTGACAAAGTGACGGATCGGCAGGCAGACATACAGACAGACACAGGCAGATCAATTGCAGGCTTCCATTTCTCCTGAAACCAATAAATAATCCGACCCCTAAACTGCTCAAACATTCCCTCAATAGCACTTTACCTCCAACCGAATTATTCCCGCACAGCCAATGTCTGCATCATCAGCATGTCATCATGTTTCTGGCTCATCCCAAAGCGGTTCACCCGGGCCAAATAGGAACGTGCATCGCTCTTCCAGCACGCGAACATCAGGGCAGAAGTAGGACTAATCGTTTTGTCCCCAGCTTGGCTCAGTGGTTTTGCACACACACACACACACACACACACAAGCGCGCGCGCACACACACACACACACGCACACGACACACACACAAGATGGCGGCTACGGTCAAACACTGAAACGGAAGGCAGCACTGAATTTTTTGCAAAGTTCATGAAGATGACGAGATCGAGGAGAACAAGAGACCGAACAACCGAGTCATCAGCGCTCGAGACACTGATCCTGGACACCGACAGTCGGCGGGCGGGAGACTCAGTCGGAAAGCGTAAGAAAACTACTACGAGCGACGAAGACGGGTTGGTTGCTCATAGCATGGACCGCGCTACAACGCCCGGAACCAGCAGTCAACACATCGGGCCCGGCGTGAGTAGAGTTAGTCTGTCTGACCTACATGAAATGGTAGCAGCGCTCTGCACACGAATTTCAAATTTAGAAAAAAAATATTCAACAGCAGAATGAGGTCGTCCGATCAAATGATGTTAGGGAGAAAAAAAAATGGTCAACAGCGTTGGAACCCAAACCGAGTCCAACAGTATCGGTAAGCCTACATATGCTGAAGCTGCTGGTTCGGGAGCATCACCACCACGTATCCCTCAATCCAGTAGGCCTACAATAACACTCAGGAAAAAATGCAATGAAAAAAGGCACCGAAACAACGAACAACGTCAAAGAATCTGAAAAAAGAACATCAGAAGAAAAAAAAAATCGAAACGCAAACTGTAATGACGTTAAACGAAGCCCCACTGAAAGATGCAATATGCCCACACCTAGTTCTACGGACACAAAAGAACGCACATCAAAACCCTGACCCTGCTCTCCCGAGTGTTTTGATCCTTCATGACTCGGTGACAAATAAAGTGAATAGCAGTAGACTGGGCCAGTCTTACGGATTCCATGCAGTGTCGCACAAGGCGTCTACGATCAAGGATTTGCGACCGTCCTTCGAATCGTCTCGTCAATCTGCTGACAAAGCCTTTGACGCCGTTTTAATTCACTGTGCCGTGAATGACTTGAAATCAAAATCCCCGATAGAAACCAGCGAAGAATTCATAAAGTGTATCAAAGACATTTCGAATGAACAACTTAGAATGAAAATCATCATCAGCAAAATTGCACCATCTAAAGACTCCCAGCTTAACATCAAGGGGGGCCTCTTCAACGCCTTGCTGGCATCAGAGCTGATTGAAGACAACATATTCATCAGCCACACTAACCTCCACGTCAACACCTGGCACTTCCGGACGACCTCCACCCTACTAACAGAGGGGCTAGTGTTCACGCCAAGAACATCGGGAGACACATCAGGAGCCTGTTCTGGACAACACCAAAAAAAAGTGGTCCGACGCTACCGTTTCCAGCTACGCGGCCCTCCCAGTACCAGCCGTTCCTGGAAGACCCACGCTACGATCCTCTCCCTTGCAGGAACATGTTTAGCGCATTGTATGGCTGGTGATGGAAACACTTGCAGTCACTAAATGTGCGATAGAACAAGTTGCCAAAACTAAATAATTATTACTATCCTCCAATCATCCAAAAAGTGGATGCATCGGATAAAATCAATGTTGCCATTTACGTTCATGAAGGGGAGAGAAATACACTCCATGTGTCAGTCCTGTTCCACCAGACAACCCGGGTTCATATTCATGTGCAGTTAAAGTTCAAGTAAACCCTAACATAATATTAACTATTGTATCTGTTTACTTACCACAAGGACCTAACGATATTAATACTGAATGGTTACGTTCCTTGCAACCAAATAAAAATATTTTTTTGTTAACTGGCGATTTCAACGCTCATTCGCCGTTTTGGGAAAAAGACTGCCAGTCAATATCAAGCAATCGTTTTCTTGAGAATATAGTTGATTCATCACTTTATCTTTTCAATGACGGTAGAATAACACGCATTCCCGATAATCCAAAGCATCAACCAAGTGCAACAGACCTGACCTTAATAACTCCAGAGCTAGCGCCCTTATGTGATTGGAATACTCTCGATGATACATAGAACAGCGACCACATACCTATAATAACTAAATTTGAAACCCTAAGTCCTACACCAACGGATATGACTCAGGAAAAAATACCAAAATATAACTATAAGTTTGCAAACTGGAATAAATTTACACATTTATTACAAGCATTTTACATAGACTCCAATGATTTAATTACCCAAGATGTTGATAAAATATACGATCGGATTCAAAATGCGTTACTGTCTGCAGCCAACCAGTCAATTCCGAAGATCAAACCTGTGAACTCCGAAAAGCATACGGGTAACGTGTGGTGGAACAAGACTTGTGAAAAGGCAAAAAAAAGAGAAGAACATAAAGCTGAGAGAGTACTTACGATGTAAAGGGCCTGGGCGCGCTGAAAACTCTCTTGAAAAGAAAAAAAGCAAAAAAAGCAGCTTTAACAGAATAATAGCACAAGTTAAAACGAAAATACTGGTCTTCCTTTTGTAAAAATGAGATTTCAAACCATAAAGATTTACAGAAGGTATGGGAAAAATTAAAAACGTTGAAGAATGGAATTCGTTTACCTCAATGTCCCATTAAACTTGACATCTCAAATTTTCCATCAAATTATGAAAAAGCAGAAGCATTTGTTTCTTTATTTGCTAAAAACAGTTGTATGGAGAGTTTATCAACACAAAGCGCATTACATAGAGCAAGAGGGGAAAAAAAGCTATCTATAGCAAACCAGACCCTATTCATAACCACTATCTAAACGCCCCCATAACACTTCAAGAAGTTAAGAATGTCTCTCTAACTTAGGTAACAAGAAAACATCGGTAGGTCTGGATGGCATTTCCAGTGAAATGTTGTGCCATCTGCCACCTAATGTTATACACTTACTTCATTTTTGTATTGAAAAATGTTGGAATGATGGCAAAATACCTTCAGTATGGAAACAGTCTGTTATCGTTCCAATTCATAAACATGGGAAGCCTCGCTCAAATATTAATAGTTATCGTCCAATAGCTTTAACATCACACACTTGTTAACTAATGGAAAGAATCATATTAAAAAGATTAGTTTATCATTGCAATAAGCATCAGATTATACCTATTAATCAAGCTGGATTTCAAAGTGGTAAATCAACAATAGAACACTTAGTCAAACTGACCACACATGTCAAAAACACAATTCGCGCGACGAAAGAATATCCTTGCAACCTTTTTTGATATAAGCAAAGCATAGGAGCAAGTATGGCATAAAAGACTTGCATAAACTGAAAATTATTGGAATAGTGGTAACATGTATGATTTTGTAGAATC
Source organism: Conus betulinus (assembly GCA_016801955.1). NCBI lineage: Eukaryota > Metazoa > Mollusca > Gastropoda > Neogastropoda > Conidae > Conus > Conus betulinus. Next base: position 606,128 of record JADBJO010000514.1, on the reverse strand, counting down.
ATTTTTAGAAAATAACCATTCAAGCAAGAGTAGAACATGTATATTCAAATTCAAGAAAATTACAAATGGGTCTTCCGCAAGGATCAGTAATCTCCCCAATTTTATTCAATATTTTAATGGCGGATTTACCCAAAGGCCTATGTAAAGATGCAGTGTTAGCACAGTTTGCTGATGATATATGCCTATGGATGAAGGTAACTATGAACAGAAAAACTCCTTTTAGATGGCTAAACTATATACAAATTAAATACCAACATGAACTGAGTAAAATTGTTAGCTTTTTAAATGAAAACGGGCTGGTACTTTCAGTAGATAAAACAAATATTATGCTATTCAATGCTGGATATGATCCGGAGAAACTCCCTTCATTTACTTTAGATGGCATTGCTTTAGAATATGTAAAAATTGTTAAATTCCTAGGTGTATACTTAACCTCCAAACTTTCTTGGAATGTACATATTGAATACATCTTAAATAAAGCAAGGAAAAGTTTAAACTTTTTGAAAATTATAAACAAACAATCTATACGGATGGTTCAGTGCTAGATAATCTGGATACGTTTTCCTATTAACTCTTGTCAAATTCTAGTATGCACCGATTCTAAATCGGCCCTTAGCGCTATTCAGTCTTCCAATCCAAAAGTACGTGTTGAGATAATAACAGAAATAAACCATGTCATATGTCTTCTGTCAGCTAAATGCATTACAGTCACATTTTGCTGAGTACCTACTCATTGTAGAATTTCAGCAAATGAGAGGGGTCGATCAGGCTGCAAGAAAGGCAGCCCGAAATGTCGAAGGATCAATACCACTTGACATTCCCTTAGATTTAAGTGAATGTTATTCTTTAATAAACGAAACGTCCGGTAAAAAAAAATTCAGAAATGTATTAGAACTCAGAAATTAACTTACCGCAACTGTATTAAACCCAATTCTGGAAAAAATATATTGGCCTCATCAAGACCCAACCTTGTCTCCATACCTAGAGAAATACAAAGCTTAATGCATAGAATGCGTTTGAATTCACTTCGAACAAAATTCAGCAAAAATGTTAAATGTATGTGTGGAGAAAGAGTTGGAGTTGAACATCTATTAATTTACTGTCCAAGAGCAAAGGAAATTATTAGCAAAAAAACTGGTGACGATACTCCATCTGATGGATCCGGTTCCCTGTCTCTATCTAGATTATTAAATGACTGGTTTATCTCTTTACAATTTGCAAAAGTTTGTCACGTAGTCCGGTCAGTATTTATCTTTTAATTTGTTTTTTAACTTTTTTTTTTTTTTTTTTTTTTTTTAGTGGTTAACCGTTCGTCCTTCTACAC
>JADBJO010000514.1:586636-600095 GCA_016801955.1 Conus betulinus | reverse complement strand
TTCGAAATTTAAAAAATAAAAAAGCCACGGGAAAGGACGGAATCTCGAATGAAATAATCAAAGCCAGTTTGCCTAACATAATTATACCTCTTAAGAATATATATTTAACTGGGTACTAAGATATGGCCAGTATCCCACTCTGTGGAAACATGGCATTTGTGTGCCCATTTACAAAAGCGGCGATCCTACAAATCCTAACAATTATCGTGGAATTACTTTAAATTGCTGCCTGAGTAATGCTTTCTGTCAAATATTAAACAATAGGATAACAAATTACATAGAAAGCAGAGATTTATTTATAAAAGAACAGGCAGGATTTCGAAAATCCTACAGAACAACAGACCAGATATTCATTTTAAAAAAGATCATTGACAGTGAAATAAGAAAAAAGAATGGCAGACTATACTGTTGTTTTGTAGACTTTAGAAAGGCATTTGATAGCATATGGCATGACGCTTTACTTCTGAACTATACAATATAGGTATCAATGGCTATTGTTATCGGGTTATAAAAGATATGTATACAAACGCGATGGTTTGTGGAAAGTCAAATAATGGATTTACAAGATCAGTCCCGGTCAAACAAGGACTTCTTCAAGGCAGTTCGCTTAGTCCAACGCTGTTTAATATCTTTATAAATGATATTTCAAACTATATTGATAACAATGATTCTCCTGTTATAAACAAGTTGAAGAAACACGAATATCGTGTTTATTATATGCTGACGACATAGTTATGTTGTCAAACACAAAATTGGGATTACAAACAAAACTTAATCAACTAATCTTCATAATTATTGTACAGAATGGGGCATGAAACTAAGTAAAGATAAAACAAAAGTTGTCATATTCACTAAAACTGACTCAAAATTTTCAACCGCATTTACATGTGGAGATGATCCTCTGGAGACAGTAAATGAATACAAGTATTTAGGAATAATTCTTCATAAAAGTGGAGAATTACATAAAGCACAAGATCATCTAGCAAAACAGGTAACAAAGCTGTACATCCCCTACTACGTAAAGTAAAGGGAGAACATGTCAATGTATCATCAACAGCAAAACTCTTTGATGCTTTTGATTTCACCAGTTATGCTTTATGGCGCAGAAGTTTGGTTTCCATTTACAGAAAAGATAGCACATGTTGAAAAGCAGTCTGCAATGTTCGACATTTATCACAAATACCTATTATCCAATAATCCGATCGAGAACGTACAGGTAAAATTTTGCAGACATATATTAGGCGTACACAGAAAAGCAATGAAATTGCCAGTACTAGCTGAACTTGGAAGATTTCCTTTGTGTCAAGAAATAATGAGTCAAGTAGTCATGTTTTGGATCCATATAATGGAATCAAAGAAAGACTCATATCTAAGAGAAGCGTACGAAGATCTTGACCCATCATCTTCATGGAAATCTCTTTTGTAAAGATGATCTTAAGTAATATTGGAATGACACATGTATGGAATAACCAAAGTACACTTAACCCTCAAAGATTGCGTTATGCAATAGAGAGAAAAGTTACAAAGTGAATACATACACTTTTGGGAAAAAGAAAAAGAAAGAGCACCAAGGTTAAAATTTTATAATGACATCAGTAATAAATATAGGCTTGAACCGTACCTCATCAAATGCACAAATAAACATTACAGGAAAGAACTTTGTAGATTAGAATTAGCGCACATGACCTCGCAATAGAAAGAGGAAGATATTCCCATATTAAGCGTGAAGACAGGAAATGTACAACTTGCAATATAATAGAAGACGAGGTACATTTCTTAGACTCTTGTAAACGTTACGATAAAATTAGGAATACGTTTAAAAAACGTATCATAAACAAAATGGATATATACGATGCTACCTCATTGAAAATAAGTACTTTGATGTCTAATGATGACCTTCAGGTTGAAATTGCGAAATATGTATATGACTGCTTTACATAATGACTTTGTATGTAAAAAGAACAAATTATTATTTCCTTGGACGATGAGTTGTTTGATCATCGCCTTCTTGTGTCCATAAATCCTTTAATGGTGTTTAGTGACAATAAAGAAAGTTTTCAAGTTTCAAGTTTCACACACACACACACACACACACACACACACACACACACACACACACACACACACGCACACACACATTTCAGTCATGCACTAGTCTTACTCTCTTACTGACACACTCCTCTTTTTTTAATGGTCTAATATCACGATTAGTAGAAAGACTTTAAATGAATCACACACACACACACACACACACACACACACACACACACACACACACACACACACACTCACTCTCTCTCTCTCTCTCTCTCTCTCTCTCTCTCTCTGACTATAACTGACTATCGAGAAACTCCCCCAAACTCCATATCCCATTCCCCAGAATTGACTTATTTAAATCAAGTCTAACATACTCGGGCTCCTCTTTGTGGAACTCACTTCCAGAATCCATCAAACAAGTCCATTGTACCACAACTTTCAAAAACGCTTACCTTACCCATCTTCTGCGGTAAAAAAAAAAAAAAAAAAAAAAAAAAAAAAAAAATCCGTCATAAGTAATACCACAAGTAATCTCAAAATCATAAATCATCCCCATTTTCATGTACTTAACCATTTTTTTTCTCTCTATATTTTTTTTTTTTTTTTATCATGTATCAAGTATATATATATATATATATATATATATATATATATATATATATATATCACCAATGTGTGTATGAATGTGCATGTATATGACTATATATGTGTGTATATGATATACTACATGTGTGTGTATATGTATATATATATATATATATATATATGTATGTATACATGTGTGTGTGTGTGTGTGTGTGTGTGTGTGTGTGTGTGTGTGTGTGTGTGTGTGTGGATACATGTATGTGTGTATATGGATATAATCTTATGAAAAATGATATATGCTGTGCCCCTCTCTCTCTCTCTCTCTCTCTCTCTCTCTCTCTCTCTCTCTCTCTCTCTCTCCTCTCTCTCTCTCTCTCTCTCTCTCTCTCTCTCTCTCTCTCTCTCTCTCTCTCTCTCTGTGCGTGCGTGCGTGTGTGTTCCGAATTCCTTACATGCTTTGTCATATTCATTTTACTGTCTGACTTTATACATGCTAAGTATTGTACGTTTTAGTATATTTCCATTTCAAATTATTATATTTCATGCTACCCCCCCCCCCCCCCCCCCCCTTTCCACCCCCCTCTCTCTCTTTTTTTAATTCTTCTCGCCCCCCCCCCCCCCCCCCCCCCCCCCCCCCCCCCCCCCTCCCTTCTCACTAGCTTAATACCTTCTACGTATTTTCATGCCTTACAAAAATGATTACATGCTGTACCTCTCTCTCTCTCTCTCTCTCTCTCTCTCTCTCTCTCTCTCTCTCTCTCTCTGCGTGCGTGCGAGCGTGCGTGTATGTGTGTTCTAAAATATGTACGTACTTTGTCGTATTCATTTTATTGTCTGTTTTCATACATGCTAATCTTGTACGTTGTAGTACATTTACATATATACCCCCAGCCCACCTCACTCTCTAGCCCCACTGTCTCCTTCCTCTTCATTATTGTTACTCTCATTTTTATTTCTATTTTGTGCTTGTTAATTATTATTCATATTTTTTGTTTCATTTTCATTTATCTTCTATTATCATTTGATGTTCTTTTATGATTACATGACCGCTTTGCTTGCTTTTTGGCGAGGACTGGATGTAAAAAAGCACGTTAGTGCTTATCTATTATCCTCGTTAATAAAGAATTTTGTCTTGTCTTGTCTTGTCTTGTCTCTCTCTCTCTCTCTCTCTGTCTCTCTCTCTCTCTCTCTCTCTCTCTCTCTCTCTCTCTCTCTCTGTGACAGATATAGGGAAAAAAACAGTCATCAGTTGTCACGCCTCATCTCCCTCACAACTAACAAATCATCCTGAAAACCTCAAACAATTCCAAACAGCTCTCTGTCCAGTTGTCTCCCTACCACACACCCCAACACACACACACACACACACACACACACACACACACACACACACACACACACACACACACACGTATCAAAAAGCCGTCCTGAAGGAATACTGTAACATTTGTTTTGCAAATTGACCTTCAGCTCGAGTTTCAGCGTAACAGTGTAAATATTCAGCTGATTTGGTTTGTTGTTGTTGTTGTTGTTGTCGTCGTCGTTGTTGTTGTTTTTTTGTTGTAAACAAACAACACGTCAGATCACAAAACATATTGGAGAAAGAGAGAGAGAGAGAGAGAGAGAGAGAGAGAGAGAATTTCTCAATATGATTTTTTTTAATATGACGTCAAAGAGCTCATGTTAAAAAATGTTATTCATAGCACAAAGATAAATCACAGCAAGAGCAACAACAATTATGAAAATACTATAAAAATGTTCATTCTTGTCTTAGCGTTGTAATGAGAGGAAATGTGCCAGACTCATAAATCCATGATGCTGCCACAGGTTTTGGAGCATTGTATTGACTCCTTGTTCTCTTTCCGATGTGCGCTGTCCCTTGAAACTGATCGTACGATGATTCACATGCATTATCGGTCCATCAGTATATGCCAAATGTATTCTACAACAAAGCTCGTCTTCTCTGTTTGTTTGAAACAACAACAAGAACACACACACACACACACACACACACACACACACACACACACACACACACACACACACACACACACACACACACACACACACACACACACACATATATATATATATATAGCAGAGAGAGAGAGAGAGACCAACCGAGACCGAGACCGAGACCGAGAGAGAAAAAGAGACCAAGACCAAGATCGAGATAGAGGGACGGAGAGACAGAGATACGAATGGTAATATTGATTAATTAATTTAAGGCTATTGCCCATCATGAAGAGGGTACAAAGTACAAAATGTACAATACGATATCAGTTCCAACATGAGAGAGACAGACAGACAGACAGATCAATGGTTGATATTAATTGATTAAGGCCATTGCCCCTCATGAAGAGGGTACAAGGTACAAAATGTACGACACAGTATTATTTCCAACATTAGAGATCAGCAGACTCCGGCCGTCATGACATCATTACAAAACGCAACAGAAATGCTTTGAATGAGCAGTTCGATAAATTTTTCACAATTCTATCTTTTCTAGAAGGTAAAATCATATATGAAGAAACTGGTTAGGGATGATTGTAATATGTTGTAGTATATATTGCGTTCTTAAATCACTTAGTACAAGGCAATACAAAACACACATCTTCATTTCCCTTTTTAAATCTCAGTGTGTTTCTTGTAACGATAATGATGTGCAGCAATTTCTAAAACATTGCAGTTCGTCCAATGTCTGGACAAAGCTGGCAGGTGTGGTACATCAAATTAAGTTTTATCTATTTTCTAAAAAAAACAAACAACTAATACCAAGAAAAATTCAGTTTGGCTCAACAAAAGAAGTTTGAACATTTGTCTCTCTCTCTCTCTCTCTCTCTCTCTCTCTCTCTCTCTCTCGATAAATACAGTTTTTTTCTTTTTCTTTAGATCTTTAATAACACAGAAAAATATATTTTAATTTATGACAAACAGAAAGCAGTGAATGTGCCCAAACAAGTTGAGGTCGAGAGTTCTGTGTTAATGAAAATAAAGTGCGGTGAGAAACAGATCTGTGTACACCTTTATCCTTTGCGATGAGTAGGCGCAGTCTAGAAGATCAGAATTATTTTATCTCTAGTTGCAGAGCTATAATGGACAAGGGGGTGGGGTGAATTGTTTTGTTTAATTCAGAAGACGCAAACAAAACAGGAAGGGCTTAGCATTTTAATGTCAAATAATACCGTTGTAATGTTATAACTTGCAATGTATGTATGTATGTATGTATGTATGTGCAATTTTGGAGGATATGCCACTGACTCCGAAGGGAAGTTAAGGAAAGGCAGTAAGGTCAACTGGTCACGTTCTTCTTTTTCGTTGAGCTCCATGAGCTGTGTGTGCGGCTGGATCTAAGGCTGGAATTCGATGAAAACAGCGACAGTTTCGGAGTAGTATTCCCAGCTTCTGAGGATGGAGTAGTTCAAATGCGCTACAGTAATTCTAAACAATTGTACAGCGCAATCAAAAGAATGCAAATGGACAAAGATACGCACCATTTTCAGCAGCTGCAACAACAAGGGAGAACCATCCGGGTTGCAATTCCGGATGCGGCAATGACCCACTCCATAGGACACCTCACCAACACCAACGTCAATGACCAAGTAACCAGGTCCATCAACAAGGGACGTCTACAGCAGAAATGCATTGCGACGGATTTTGTGGATGTTTTTCAAAATAGGCCTGTCTCTATAAACGGTGTTGAAGATCTACCAAGGCTGAAACCTGATCTATGCTTCATCGACCATCGAAACTCGGTGGCATTCGTCATCGAGGTTTCAAACCCCATTTGACACATTCATACAAACATGCTATGAGGGCAAATTTCAAAAGTACATGCCTCTTTGCTATGCTCTTAGTGATGCCGGATTTAGCACGAAAGTGGTTGTTCTTGTAATAGGTTCACTAGGCATAGTTCATAAAAGAGTGGTTTCAGGACTTTCAATGTTAGGACTGCCCATAACAAAATGTAAACAACTCGCAAAATACTTGAGCATGTCTGTCATGATTGGGTCTAGGCGTGTTTGGTCAAGGCGGAACCACTTCATGAACCAGCATTGAAACTGACAGATGTTGACTTTCAAACTGTGCTTTAAATAGTATCATCTGACTAAAGCTGACTAAAAGCACTGACAGGCAAAGAAGAATGGAACCAGCCGGAGAGAGAGAAAGGACGTGGGGACAGAGAGAGAAAGAAAAGGGGGGGGGGGGGGGGGGGGGGGGGGGGGGGAGAGAGAGAGAGAGAGTATGTGAAAGATAACGTTTATCGATGCGGCTGCAATCTGGACTACTGTGCATTGTTGTTGATTTGACATCTGTATGTATGTATATATATATATATATAGATAGATAGATAGATAGATAGATAGATAGATAGATAGATAGATAGATAGATAGATAGATACATATGTAAATACAATTGTATTTTTTGTTCATGAACATTTTTGTTTGTAAGTTGTTTCTTTTTTAATTACATTGTATGTTTGACCAGCCGCCGTGGCGAAGTGGTTAGCGTCGCGGACTCCCGGCTGGGAGGTCGTGGGTTCGAATCCCATCAGAAGTCATGTGGGTTTTTCTGCCCCGACCGGCTCCTACCCAGAGTTGAGTTTGCTCCGGGCTCAGTTGGGAAGACTGGGACCACACAGTCGAGTTTCATCCACTTAATGGATGCGTTTCTGAGAGTGTTGCTCAAATTTCCTGACCAACACTGCAGGTGCCTGTATCTCTCGGGCCTGGTTGACGCCGGGATATATTATGAAAGGAAGCGTAGAGTACAGCCCTGTCATGTAGTCTCAGACCGAAATGGAAATCCGTAGCATCATCTTAATCATCCTCATTCTCATCGATCAGCATTAAAAAAAAAAGAAGAAGAAAAAAAAAAAGAAAAAAAAAAATACATTGTATGTTTGTGTCTTCTAATTCATATTTGTCACCGAAACCAAATGAATCGTCTACCCCTCTCCCTCCCCTACCTTATCAAAAGGGCTGGTTAGTTGAATACGGTAAAATATCAAAGTGTTAGAGTGAGCAACCCTATCTATCTGTCTGCCTGCCTGCCTGCCTGCCTGCCTGTCTGTCTGCTTGTCTGTCTTGTTTATGTCTGTATGTCTGTCGCCGTCTCTGTCTGTCTCTCTTACTACCCCCCTCTTTTGCTCTTTCCTATCTGTCTACCCATGTCTACTATCTTGTCTGTCTCTCTATCTCCTATTGTCAGCCGTGTTTCCTTTTTTTTTTTTTGTTATTTAATGCTATGGATACTCAGATCTTTATCTTGGGACTTATCACGACTTTTTTTTCGTCACTTGATAATCAACTTCCCCCTGCCTCATCCAGAACTTTTTTTTTTTTGATCACCTGACAAAATCCTTTATACATACATATATTTGATATCCTGAAAATACTTAATCACGGTCACCATGAACCATCCTAGCCTACCTGAACTGTGACCTCGTTTTCGGTCATCACGACATGGTGACCTAGAGCAAGGACAAATGTAAAGTGACCCAGATGGCGCAAGGTAATCCTGATTCAAGATTGTCCACTTGATCTTTTAAAATCGATTCGGGTCACCGCGGCCCATGTGGGACATTTCCCCCCTGATCTTGTTCTCGTTCACACCGATCCACCCAGTCTTCGTCTCTTGATATCTAACCTCAACCAGATCAACTGACCCTGACATGAGGGTGACACAAACTTCTAAAAGTGTAGAAATGGGGAAAATAGAGTAAAGGGTGGCGGCAGACATGGTGGTGGGGGGGTGGGTGATGGGAACAGTCGGAAAACTTAGAAGCAAGAGAGAACATACAGCTGGGGGAAATAATATCATGGGACGACGAATAAACACATAAAAGATCGTCACACATGATCAAGCAAAAAAAAAAAAAAAAAAAAAAAAAAAAAAAAAAAAAAAAAAAAAAAAAAAAAAAAAAAAAAAAAAAAAAAAACAGCTAAATCATACTTATCCGCCAGCGTAAAACAGGATATACAAATCTAATTAAACATACAGAGAATGTAACAAATGAAGCAACTAAGACACAACTGGCAATGAAGCAACTAAACACAGTTACTAATGTACACATTAGGAATTCAAGTTTCTGATACAGAGAGCTTTGTGAACAAAAGTGCGGCTTGTTTTATCAGTTTATGGTTTGTGCTTGACATCAACAATATAAATTTAAAAAAAGATGGCCGCCTCCAGAATTTGTGCGGAATAAAAACGGACACGAATATCTTTATACATTGGACATATCAAGAGAAAGTGCATTTCACTCTCTTCAACATCACAGCAAAAAGGACAGCGAGAATCAGTATTACGACCAGGTTGAAACTTAAGAAAGTGGGACTTCAGAACGGACATTCCTATTCTAAACCTTGCAAAAGACTTTCTCACAGTTATATTCTTAATCAAAGATACGTACTCGGAGCAAATAACATCCTGTTTGAAAAAGGAATACACGTAAAAAAAATCATGAGAAGATAAAGAAGATCTCCAGTCCTGCTTAAAACAGTCAATAAGACGTTGTTTAAATTCTGCTATAAAAATTTTAACATTTCCAACACCTTGCGACTCCCAAACAATTCCAAACCCATATTTAAACAAAACGTTGCGTACGTTACATGCCCAAGTAGAATAATTATGACGCTGCAACTCCAACAACATATTGTAGGCCTTTTTTGAGTACCTTGAATTATCTAATCTGTCAATCTCAGCCAAAATTTAATACATCTGCAGTAAGTAGCTACAAAGAGGGGGTACCTTCCAGTTTCCCCGTAAATTAATTGTCTTGGAGACTTATAACTTACACCAAGAAATCGCTTCAAAGCTGTGAGATGTACTCTTTCAATTTGGTCTTGGACTCCGACAAGCCCCAAATTTCTGAACCATAAGTAAGGATAGGCAGAATTTGCGAGTCAAAAAGTTTGAAAAACACTTTGGAGAGAATTCACCAACAGACCACAATAACTTCATAATTGCTGAAACACCCTTGCTGGCACGCCCAGCTAAGTCTTTCATGGTATGAGAAAATGAAAGTTTGGTAGACATAAGAATACCTAGGTATTTGTACATGTTAACAATTTTCAGTTCATAACCATTAAAATACCACTTTTCGCTTTCACCAATAAAACCCCCATTTCGAAACACAACAATATTCGACTTGTCAAGATTCACAACAAGGCCCAAACGTTTTGAGCTTTCACAAAGTATATGTAGCTGGGTTTGTAGACCAATTACGGTGTCAGAAAATAGAACAACATCGTCTGCAAATAACAAAATAAATAGTTCTGTTAGTTCTGGGGCAAGCTGAATGCCATGTCTACCATGTTTGGTAATATCACAAGTAAGCTCATCAATAAAAAGTGAGAACAATACAGGAGAGCACACTTCACCTTGTTTTACTCCTTTAGGACAAAAAAATTCTTCAGTCAGATCTGCTCCTGCGCGCACACGTGCTTTGACAACTCTGTACATGCTTTGCAAGGCATAAAAAATTTTACCATTCAAACCATGCTTGCGTAATACTTTCCACAATTTATCTCTGCAAACCGAGTCAAATGCCTTGCGAAAAAATCAATAAAAGCAACATATAACTTTCTGTGCCTTAAAAGCTGTTTCTGAATCATAGAAAGAAGTGTGTAAAAATATGATCAGTGGTACTATGATCTGGTCTAAAGCCAGCTTGTTCCTCACCAATAACATTGTTCATTTCAATCCAGTCAGTAATACGCTTATTTAAAACGTAACTGTACAGCTTGCTACTGATGTCAAGCAAAGAAATTCCTCTGAAATTATCTGGAACAGAGGGGTCACCTTTTTTATATGTAATGGTAGTAAAATTGACAATGACCAAGCATCTGGAAATAAGCCCTTGTCAAAAAGATTGTTGAAAAGCTTCGTGAGAAATGGTAAAATCTGTTCACAACTATATTTGTAAAATTCTCCAATAAGACCATCAGGCCCAGCTGCTTTGTGATACTTCAAGGCACCAATAGCTGAGCGTATCTCGTGAGAAATAATTGGTACATTTAGACATTCACAATCAATAAATACAGAATTCCCTAGTTCACCAACAACCTCGTCAGACAGATCGTAAGAATCAACATCATTTACAGAGTTGAATACATTCTTAAAATGATCATACCACTGTTCTTTTGAAACATTACACCAGTGGCTCCTCTTGCACGCACAGCACGTATAGTGTCCCAAAATTTACGTGGGTCATTGGAGCAGTTATTAAGATTATTAATGATACTATCACGATGCGTTCGCTTTTTATCTGCTAAAAGTTGTTTGTACTGTCTTCTTTTTTCACAGTAAGAGAGTCTATCTTCAACAAAGTTAGAATATTGACATTTGCGGAGACGTTGCCTCAGGAGTCGACGACTTTGTCGACACTCAAGGTCAAACCAAATCCGCAATTTTTCCACACCTACAGTATGTGTCACCAGCATACTCTCACCAGCCTTACGTAGACAATCATTAAACTGGGAAAGGGCCAGGTTCACATCAGTGTTTATCAGATCAGTAGCTACATTTAATTTGTCTTTAATTTCATGTGACTGCATTGAATTTAAAAATATGTTTTTCATGTCATCTTCCACTTATATTTACTTAGCTGTGCAGTTTGCTTTGGCAAATGTGCAGTGGAAACAATAGTCGAATCGGCCAAGGGAATTTAAGCTCAACAATTGTATGTTTTGATTCAATCAGGGGTACTACATTAAAACTCTGGCAAAATGGCAACAGGGTGCGGGAAACAATAAAATAATCTACAACACTTGAGCCATTGGGTGAAGTGTATGTGAAGTGCCAGGGAAACCCGTAAGATTTAACACCATTCAAAATACACAGACCAAATTCTTCACAGACATTTAGTAACAGACGACCAAAAGCATTAACGGACAAATCACGAGAAACACGTGCAGTTCTCTCATCAACTTCTGGATTATCGTCTGCTGAATCAGTCAGATCTGCCAGATTCTGAATGGATCACCAAAGTCGGCTTGTAGGGAGCCAGTTCTTGCGTTCAGATCACCACAGATAATGATAGGTAAATCACTATGCTCTCTCATAAGTTCAAGCAGGCAGTCCTCTAATAACGAAACACCATTATAAATGTCAGTCTCTTCATAGTAAGGAGAGGTTTCGGGTGGCAAATAACAGCCTACCAACAAACAATCAGTTTCTGTACTAGAATATGTTTAGAAAGCTTCAAGGAGACAATGTTATCTATCTCAGTCTCTATTCTTTCAATAAAATTACATAAATTCTTTCTAACCAAAAAAACCAACTCCACCTGATAAACGACCGTGAATGTTATCATTGAGCTTAACGCCCGCCGAATCAAAGACTTTATGACATGAGAACAGTGACTGAGGAATGATTTAGTAAAGGTTTCACAAAGAAAAGCAAAATCATATTCATTTATCAAAAATGTGAGATCACATTCATCTGTGATGGTCCGTAAGCCTTCAACATTGAATGTCATAAAAGATAAAATTTGTTTTGAATTAGAACTAGTAAAATCACACCGTTCATTCCTGCTAACACAAAGTGATGAGCCTTGGCCTAACCCCTATTTTCTATTGTTCTGGCGCGCAGACTGGCGTCAAGCGTGGACTGACGCCTCTGAGTACGGTTTCTTGTCGTCAGCGAGGATGAGCAACGAGGTTCACAGCTTTGACGTCCGTTCTGTTGGCTGCAAGGACCTCTATCATCGCTGGTAGTTTTGCTGGTAGTTTTTGTCACAACGTCACTGCCAGAAGAGTGCCGTCTTAATCCACCTCGTCGGTATGATGACCTAGATGACACGTCACGTGGTTGATCAGCCCGCGGGGCCAGGGAGGAGTGTGAAGAGGCAGGCAGCGCATCTCCCACCCGACGGGAAGGCACAGAACTGGCCTCGGGAGACGCCTGGACACCTCCGAGACCAAGAACAGTCCCAGTGCTCCAACTGCCCCGAGGACCGTAGTCGTCTGCGTCCTGAAGCAGGTCGACACCCCGACTGCTGGTGACGTCAGCCTCGTCCGGACTGGAAGCGGTGCCAGATTCAGAATGCACCAGCTGCTGCATGGCATCTCCTGAACGAACTGCTCACCCTGCGTACTGCGGCCTTCTGGTGGAGGAAGGGAGGAGGGGGAGCGGGACTGTCTTCCAGAGTGCGAGAGATACCTCCCATGCCGGGCCTGGGTAGCAGTGGGAACAGCGTTCTGGGAAGAAACATCAGAGGGCACTTTCATATAGGGACGTGGTTGAGCAGGGCAGGCACGTGGTGTTGGAGAGGCAGGGTGAAGATGGGAAGGACGGGCATCATGAGGGAAAGTACTGCTCTTTCCGAGGGGCTCGGACACGACCAGTTTGCCCTTGGAATAGAAGGCATGTAAAAACCCTGTTGCCTGTAACTGGAAATTTCTTCCCGCTGTTGTATGGTCAGGTCTACACGAACACGAAGACCAACCTCTTGCATGTTCATTTTTGCTTTTGTATCACGTAGCACCAGCATAGCGTCTCTTAAACATACAAATTTGATCAAAATTGGCCTTGGTTTGCCATTGCCCGGTTCTCTGATCAAACCTAGCCTCTGTGCGTAGTCGATGTCACACGCATGCCAGTCTCTACCTGGGAAATATTTGCGTAGTAAACATACAACAGCATCAGACACATCAGTTTGTTCACTTGAATTCTCAGGCATACCATATAACACGACATTAGATTTTCTCAGATGTCTATCTTGTCTTTCTAGTTTGAGCTCCAGCTGTCGTAACACAGTTTAAGATCCTCCTGCGCTGTCTTTGTATCTTCGATCTCGTGTTTCAGCACTTCCGTTTGTAAGGAAAATCT
>JADBJO010000514.1:577500-580000 GCA_016801955.1 Conus betulinus | reverse complement strand
GGGGGGGGAGAGGAGGGGGGGGGGGGGGGGCAGTTCAGCTGCGTGGAAGATGATCGTGAGCTCGAAATCACACCTGGGTCGGATTTTGAGGGCTTAATGAAAAAAAGATAAATGAGAAACGAATAAAAAAAAACCTCTTTGTCCACAAACAGTTCACTGAGTAGGAATACCTAACACAGATCAGGGAGGGTTGGGGGGGGGGGGGGGGGGGAGGAGGGAGAGGGAGATGGTGGTGCTCCGCTTTGCAGAAATCCCGAGCCGTAAAACACATGAATATCTAACACACGCACGGGCTCCAACGACTATTAGATTATAGGGCTTCGACCTTTTCACTATAATCTGTGAAAGAGATGGGCAGACAGCCCTTTTTAGCCCTTTTAAACGCCAGTGCAACAAAAAATGTTACGGCCTGAACAGCCAAATTAACGGCAGATAGTTTTAATCCTTTCCATGCAAATCTAACACTGAATGCTACAGCGTAGAGCAGACAAATTTAACCCTTTTAACTCCAGTGTCATGAAAATGCTATAGCCAAGGCGGATAGATTTCAACCCTTTCCAGTCTAACAAAAATACAACTGTTCAGGCAGACAGATTGACCCTTTTTGCCGCCATTGTGATGAAAATGCTACAGATTACCTCTTCCAAGGCCAGTGTGTAGCAAACATTCTACAGCCTACGCAGATATATTGGACCCTTTTAGTTCCAGAGTGACAAAAAACATTTAGTCATTGGCAGACAGATTCACACACACACACACACACACACACACACACACACACACACACACACACACACACACACACACACACACACACATTCAATTCAAGAGTAAAAAAAAAAAAAAAAAAAAAAAAAAATGCTACAGCCTAGGCAAACAGATTTAGCTTTTCAAACGCCGGTGCAACAAACAAAAACAAAATACTATATAGTTTAAGCTGACAGATCTAACCCTACAAACGCCAAAATCACAAAAAAAATACTGACTGTTGGCAGACAGATTTATCCCTTTTAAGGCAAATGTAACAACAACATCAAATTGCAACAACGCAGGCAGTCAGACTAACACTTTTAACACCAGTGTATCAAAATTTTACAGCCAAGGCAGACAGAGTAACTCCCCGTTCAGTGCCTGTGTAACAAAAAGAGAAAGGGAAAAAAAAAAAGCGAAAAATGTTAAAGCAAGGCTTCACGTCAATGTCTGCCTATATCAAAACCAGTTCAAGGGGTACAACTCTAAAACTAATAGACCAGGTCCTGAAAGATCAAATAGCTGGTGACAGATTAGAAACGGCAATAGACTGCGGGGTTTTTTTTTTTTTTTTTTTTCATTACTTCAAAATATTAGAGGTGAAGTTAGCAGGCCTTTGAAGACAAAGCAGTTAAGGTTCGGGCTGAGTAATGACTGTCAGAACACTTGGCGGCAAAAGGGTGAAGAGGGAACGGACAGACGAGGTGGGGGGGGGGGGGGGGGGTGAGAATGGGGGGGGGGGGGGGGACGAGATTTTGACTGCGTGCGTGGCAGGGTGATCTTTTCTTTTCCTCTTTTTTTCCTTCCTTATTTTATTTATTTTATTTTATTTTATCTTATTTTATTTTATTTTATTTTTTGTCCTTTTCTGTCCTTTTCCTTTTTTTTTCTTCTCTCTCTTTCTTTTTTTTTTTTTTTTTTTTGTCTTCACTCTTTTGACCTTCCGTGTAATGTTCTCACCCTAACTAGTGCACTCAGTGAGATCCGTCATTTGCTTATAAGGGTCCACAGATAGATAGATAGATAGAGATAATAGATAGATAGATAAACAAACAGGCAGACAGACAGGCAGGGCAGGCAGGTAGGCAGAGAGACAGGTAGACAGATAGACAGGTAGACAGACAGACAGATAGAAAACCCTCCCGCCGCCCACCCCTCTCCTTCGCTCTCTCTCTCTCTCTCTCTCTCTCTCTCTCTCTCTCTCTCTCTCTCTCTCTCTCTTCTTTCTTTCTCCGCTCTTCAGCTCTATCAAAACTCTCTCTTCTCTTTCTTTCAGCTGAGAAACATTCTGATAAGCAGCTGGAGAACATAAACAAACAAAGGTAATGAAAAGGGTTAAATCAGGTTTGAGAGAGAGAGAGAGAGAGAGAGAGAGAGAGAGAGAGACAGAGCAGACAGACAGACAGACAGACAGACAGAGAGAAGGCAAAACAGATAGAAGCTGTCAAATCGACTGCATTTGAAACACAAGGGATGATAGTTTCTTCTTTGTTTCCCTGGCGACTCAAGCAAGTTCTGCAGCATTAATAAAGCAAGCCAACACACACACACACACACACACACACACACACACACACACACACACACACACACACACACACACACACACACACACACACGCACGCACGCACGCACGCACGCACGCACGCATGAAAGGTGACGCGTATTTTGATAGATATTAAGAAACAGACAAACACATTTGCGTAAAGTATGTCTTTAGCAAACGATAAACACAACAGCCATTTAAGAC
>JADBJO010000514.1:562500-565000 GCA_016801955.1 Conus betulinus | reverse complement strand
TCATGTTGAACGTTATATGATGGACCCCTCCCCTCCCACCCCCACCTTTTGCTCTCTCTGTCTCTGTCTCTCTGTCTCTCCCTCTCTCTCTCTCCTGCTCCTCTCTCTCTCACTCCGCTTTTCCCTCATTAAAAAAAAAAGATTCGTTCGTTCGTTCGTTCGTTCGTTCTCTCTTTCCAGGAGGTGTTGTTAATGATGTCATTATTGTTGTTATTGCTCTCTTTGTCTGCTCCCGCGGTTTTGTGTTCTTGTGTGTGTTGTTTGCTGTTACTACTGTTGCTGTTATGGTTGCTGTTCCTGCTAATACTGGTCCTGGCACTGGTATTCTTACTGATGTTATTGTTGATATTGTTGCTGTTTCTGTTGGTCTTTGGGTTTTTTAATGTTGCTTCTGCTGATATGATGCCGTCACTTCTTTCTGCTGTTGCTTCCGTTTATGTCTTGTTGCTGCTGCTGTTGTTGTGGCCCTTGTTATTGTTTTCATTGTGAACTTTCTAAAATGTAGGTCATGACCTAGTTACAGTTCTTGCAGCTGTTGTTGTTACAGTTTTTCTTCTTCTGCCGCTGCTTTTTGCTGCTGCTTCTGCTGCTGCTGCTGCTACCTCTGCTGCGCTCCTGCTGCTACCTCTGCTGCTGCTGTTTAAAAACCTAGCTTTGATGATATTCCGGAAACGTGTAATATCTTTTTTAAAGGAAACACGTACATCTTTTTTATCACTGTTGTTGTGGTGTTGATGTTCACTGTCAGGAAAGCATTAGATGCAAGAACAAAAAAATATCTTCTCTCTTCACGTGTTTTCGTCAGAACTCTCCCTTTCCCTCGTTCCATTTTTCTCCCTTTTTCCTCTTTTTTCTTCTTCTAAAGGCAGGCTGTGGTCAGGTGTTTTTTTTTCTCCATGTTATAGCGTTGGTTTTTTTTTTTTTTTTTTTTTTTTTGCGGTCTTCATCACATAAATTTCACATGTCATGCGGCATTAGAGGTAAAGAAAAAAATGTATATCACGCCGCTCAAAATAGAAACTGATAAACCTCACGACCAAATCTTTACGAGTCCATTGGAAAACTTCTCTCCTTCTTCTTCTTCTTCTTCTTCTTTTTTCTCTTCTTCTTCTTCTGTTTCTTCTCTTCCTCCCTCTCCTTCTTCTTCTTCCTCCTCTCCTCCTCACCCTCCTCTTCTCCTCCTCCTCCCCCCATCCTCCTCCTCCTCCTTCTCCTTCTTCTTCTTCTTCTTCTTCTTCTTCTGTCTCATCTTCTGTGCCATCTCAGGGACATTGTTGCCTCGCGGCCTTTTTGGCTTCCCGTCCGCAGACACAGCTCTCGCACCGGCAAAGCATGGGAACCAGTCAGTGTCGAGCTGTCATGAGGCCACCCACTGGAGGAGACACTGCACTGCTGCTGAGTCGCTATGGTGCTGTTCACTGGCGCCTGTTCTGATCCAATATACGCATTAATATCACCCAATGAAACCTCCTACTGACGACCATAATTGTTTAGGGACGAGCCAGCGTAGGCTAGCTCTTCCTACGAAAGGTGTCACCACGTCCGTCCAATGACAATCCCCCATGGACTTGCCGAAACCGATGTCCTGAGGGAATCTCGCCAAGGGCATACAAAATGGAGAATAAATCAGAACTGGAGCCAGCATGAGAGCAGGACATGAAAGGTCGATGATACTGAGACATTTTTTATGCTGATCGATGAGGATGAGGATGAAGATGATGCTAACGGATTTACACTCGGGCCTGACAGTGCATGACACGCTTACTTTCTTAATATATCCCAGCGTCAGCCAGGCTTGAGAGGTACAGTTACCTGCAGTAAAGTAAAATTTGAAATTTCAAGGGAATTTGAGCAACATTTTCAGAGACCACTTATTAAGTGGGTAAAACTCGACTGTTTGGTCCCAGTCTCTCTCCCATTAACCCCATAGCGAACTCATCTCTTTTAAAGGACCGATCGGGGCAGAAAAATTCAACCATACAGCTGGGCCCTGATGGGAGTCGATCTCATAATCTCCCTGCTTGGAGTTCGCAGCACTAACCACTTCGCCACATTAGCTGGTCCATGGAAACTTGGTGTGTGTGTGTGTGTGTGTGTGTGTGTGTGTGTGTGTGTGTGTGTGTGTGTGTGTTTTTGTGCGTGTGTGTGTGTGTGAGAGAGAGAGAGAGAGAGAGAGAGGAGAGAGAGAGAGACAGAGAGAGAGAGAGAGAGAGGAGAGAGACCAGAGAGACAGACAGAGAGAGGAGGGGAGATAAATGGAGAGCATGTTCAAATGTGCTTTCACGGTATAATATTTGTAATGCTATTCAGGATGATAGCTCAAAATGACACCTGCATTATTTCCTATTTCATAATATCATTTTTATTTCTTTTGTTCCTTTTAGAAATGTTTCCTTACAATTACAATTATATCTTGCAGTCTCCAGAAGACCTCAACACACACACACACACACACACACACACACACACACACACACACACACACACACACACACACACA
>JADBJO010000514.1:550000-557500 GCA_016801955.1 Conus betulinus | reverse complement strand
GAGAAGAGACAGAGAGAGAGAGAGTGAGAGACAGACAGACAGACAGACGGACGGACGGGACATGCGGGCGGACATCGTGACAGAGATATTAGCGTGTTCGGAAGCAAGCGAACGGAAGGCGACGCAGATAGATGAGGTTGCGAATCTATCAATATGCGCATCGACGTTTTCCTCGACACGAAGACAGCCACAGGCCGAGCCGATCATGGTGAAAGACTTGGCCAAACAGGTCTCCACCAAGGCCCTGGTAGTGGCAGTTTACAGTTATTGCTTCGCTGAGGTTGCTGTTGTTGTTCTTCTTGCAGTTTCTGTTGCTTTCGTTGATTGCGCTGGGTGTGGGTGGGTTGCTGTGTTGTTGTTCTTGATGCTTTTTTTTTTGTTTGCTGTTTTAAAAAATCCTAGCTTTGACGACATTCAAGTTAGACGTGTGTGGGGGGGGGGGGGGGGGGGGGGGGGGGGGGGGGGAATTAGAAAGAGAGGGGGTTAGTTACCGCCATGATTGTGATTGTGAAAAATAACGTTGTTGATGTTGTTGCTGCTCGGCTCGTGTTGTTCATTTTTGGTTTTGGTTTTGTTGTTGTTTCTGCTGACGTCAATACGATAGGGAATGTAGCTAAAACAACAGTAAAAAAAAACGTATTTTACTTTTCTCCCCCACCCCCTCCCCTTCACTTCTGTTCATTCACACCCACCACCTACCCCCCCTCTCTGCTTTCACACTCCTCTGCTGCGTCCCTCTTCCCTTCCTTCTTTCCCTTTTTTTTTCTCATGAAGTTAGGTTTTAGTCCTTTTTTAACTCTTGTGTAAAATAAAGTTAGTCTATGTAATTACTCTGTTTCGGTTGTCGTGTGCGTGCGTGCGTGCGTGTGTGTGTGTGTGTGTGTGTGTGTGTGTGTGTGTGTGTGTGTGTGTGTGTGTGTGTGTGGCGTGAGGGTGTGTGTGTGTTGGCGTGAGGGAGTGTGTGTGTGTGTGTGTGTGTGTGTGTGTGTGTGTGTGTGTGTGTGTGTGTGTGTGTGCGTGCGTGCGCGCGCGCGCGCGCGAGTGTGTATATGTGTGCGTGGGCGCGCCAATGTATGTTCGTTATAAGCTTTCTCAGTAATGACAAGTGCTAGCGGCACAAAACGTGGCAGAATCGTAGCCATTAGAAAAACCGTTCCTTCCATCCCCTCCGTGAAGATGTCATCAGCTGGAAAAGGATGTAGATATGATAGAGGCGGTTTGGGCAAAATTTGTCAATATCGTGTGAGTGACATTTTCTTGAAAATTGTGATCAGTTATAAAAATTGTTTTGCATGTTAATAAAAGAAATGTTACATAGTGCCTGATAAAGTATTCATTACACAGTAAGTCTCTTTTATCGAGATCGGCTGGCCCGCAGAACAGAAATCAAGAAACGACATTGGGGCTGGACTGGACATACGCTGCGGAAGCCTGCAAGCAAACATTACTAGACAAGCCCTAACATGGAACCCCCAAAGAAAACGAAAACGAGGTCGACCAAGGAACACCTGGCGCAGGGACCGTGGAAGCACCAGCTGGATGAATGGAACCAGCTCGAGAAGAGCCCAGGACAGAGATGCCTGGAGGTCCTTGGCTGACGGCCTGTACCCCAGGAGGGGCAATAGGCGATGATGATGATGATGATGTGATATCGAGATCGGACAATTTATCGCAATTTTTTATCAAGTGGGGTGTGGCTACAAAATATCATGCTAAATGAAAATGAAAGATCAGCTACATATAAACATATCTTGATCAAAAAAAAAAAAAAGATTTCTTTATTTATATGGATCATGCAAGACAAACAACATGAAAGCAGCAAATTAAGCACTCGTTTTCACAATAGGTCTTCACAGCTTATCAAGCAGAGCCAAACTATTAAGAAAAAAAATGCATATGCGGCTGTATGAAACAAAAATCTCATTAGCGCCGAGAAATGTAGGGAAAATCTCAAATGAATGCGTCAAATATACATCATATATTACATAGGTCCAAAAATGATATCAAAACGTTTGGAACAAACCGGTGTGTGTGAAAAGGAGGATGGCCTTGCTTTGAAGTGCATCTCTTCCAAGCTTGACCTGTATAAACGGCCCTCACTCAGCTCTCCACCATCCCATCTCACCCTTCCCCATCGCCTCCCCTTTCATTGCACACTCGTGTTGACCTTATCATACCCACTGTCTGATTGAAACTGAAGACAGGCTTGCTTCATATTCACTTGTCATGGTAAAAAAGGGGGGTGAGAGTGTGTGTCTTTTTTCTGTTTATGTCCGTTCTTGGCCACAATCAACTCTGATTGTTATATCAAAAGTGGTCCACATGTCAAGAAAAAGGCTATTGACAGAAGTATGATTTTGTAAGCTAGATTAAGAATGTGGGCAGCTCTAAGCTTTATTCCTTTCTTTTCATTAGCCGAGTTCTGGAGATATGGAGTTAACCTAATGACAGACACAGTGTTTTCTGGCAGCGCATTCCAATCCATCCCTGATGAATCTTGGGAAGAATGAACATTCCTGGCGTCTGTGTTGCAGGAAAGAATCCAGTAAACTAGTTCATGAGTGTTAAGTGACTGCGTTCTGTGGTGGGACAAGTCGACCTTATTTCAGTGGTGCTAAAGATTGTTGGAGATTCTACACATCATGACGAGATTTGCCGCTTCCCTCTACTCTGGAGATTTCCTTTGATACTGATCAAAGTTTGCTGATAGCTCTGTCTTAAATTGACTGAACCATGTGTTTTTGCCCACTACCATATCCTTTGGTAAATCCGTGGTAGGAAAGACAGTATCACTTGTGGGACGCTATAATAGGGAGCTGAGGAAAGAAACAGGTGTGGGAAAAACCAAGCAGTTGCACTTTGTTAGCATAAATTAAGTCTGTGGACCAATTCAACTGAATTTGCATTGTTTACTTCCGAGCCAGTGATAGGGAAAGGTGGGCGGAAGCAGGAGGCGCACAGCGCATATCATGGCTATTAGTATCATCATGCGTGAACTGATTTCATAATTGGCGTGTTACCAACAAAAATCAAGAGGACGGTTCATTTCAAATTTAATTTCGCTTCAGCCAACACCCGTTTTTTGCGTCGAAACCCATTGCAAAGAAATTCCAAATATGGGAGTGTATATTGTCATGGTATTTATGTCCCTTCGTTCGATTATTAGTTCTACCAATGAGTGATTTCTTATTTCAAAGTTTGATGTAGCTTTGATCCCATCTGAAAGCTGCGTTATTTGAAATCAGGTGTTCGTGCACTCTCTCTCTCTCTCTCTCTCTCTCTCTCTCTCTCTCTCTCTCTGACTCTGTCTGACTCTGTCTCTCCCCCCCTCTCTCTCTCTTTCATTTATGGTAGTAGTAGTGGTGGTGGTGGTAGTATGGTGGTGGTAGTGGCAGTAGAAGTAGTAGTTGTTGTTGTAGCAAGAGGAAAAGGAATACTTGTTATTGCAGAAGTAGTAGCAGTAGTATATTTTATCAAATGCGTTAACTGTGCAAGCTTTCTCCGGTTGTCTGCTAACCATGGCCATTATATCTTTTCATAATGTTCTGCTGACGTCAGCCTTTTCCGTCTTACCGTAAAGTCTTTCAGAAATGGGATTTTTCATTCAAAAATAACATCTCTGGCAATCTCAAACTCTGGCAAATCGATCCCTTACCTCTCCTCCATCCATAGCTCTTCCCTCAGCTGACACAGTGGCCAATCAGCGACGTTCACATCAATCCTCTGGTGCCAAATTTGATGGGACATTTTCACCCAAAATAGCCCAAATTCAGGCCACTCTGGTCGTCTGCGTGGCACGGCCATAATGCGCGCGAAAAGGGAAGGTACTCCGTTGATTTGGCGCCGCCTGCCGGAGTAAGTTAGATTTGTCGCCTTTCTTCCCGCCCCGTTTTTCGGGTTCCTGATTTGGTTCTGAATTCGATTTGCGTCACTTCCCTTTCTTTTTTTCCATCCCTCGTTTCGCCTCGGTACTGTCCCGTTCTGCTGCTGAAGAATGCTGTTGGGGATTCCATTTTCTCTTGCGAGTATAAGAAGACTATCTTTATCTTCAAATGGTTCTAGGGCAGACTTGCTATAGGCAAATCACCACCATAAATCTCTCTGTGTCTCTCTCTCTTTTCTCTCTTTGTCTGTCTGTGTATTTGTTTCCCCCCCCCCCCCCCCCTCTCTCTCTCTCTCTCTCTCTCTCTCTCTCTCTCTCTCAATATACATATCTGAGTCAGGAAACAGTGTCAATGACTACTTTTCTGCTGTCTAAGAGACTGTTTGTTATTGTCGTCTCGTCGTGTAAATTGTTAGTGTCGGAGAGAATAGAGTCTGATCATTTGCCAGTTGAACTGCATTTAAAATTTAAATTGAAAAGAAATGTTACAAGGGGGCATATCATTACCGATGATCAATTTATTGAAAAGTTTGTGTGGGATAATGATTTAGGAACTATATATTGTGAGAAAATGTTCTCTGACGAAATATTATCTGAACTCGATGGGCCCATTAGCCTGATTGATTCTGATTACAATGGTGCTCTGAGTGTCTTTAATGAGTGCATCAAAAAAAGGGCCAATGTATGAAAAAGAAAATCAACTTAACAAAACATCATAAAAAGTGGTGATTGGTTTGATGGTGAATGTAAGTCAAGCAAGAAGAAGAAAGCAAAACAACTGCTTAACATTTTTAGAAAATCAAAAGATAAAACTGACAGTGATGCATATTGCATAGCAAGACGAGAGCATAAACATCTAATAGATAGAAAAAAGAAAAAAGTATAATGATTTAATATTGGAAAGGCTTGTTTCTTCAGTAAATAATCAAAAAGAATTTTGGGAGAACGTACATAAAATGTCCAGTAAAAGAAAACAAGTAAATAATAATTTAACAGTTGATGATTGGTTTTACCATTTTAAAGGTTTACTTGAAGTGGAAGTAACTAGAGAGTGTAATAACGAAGCTAATGATGACTTTGAAACAAATCATAATGTTTGAAGAAGACTTTAGCACGATGAACCGTCCGATATCAAAAGAAGAAGTGTTACTTGCTGTTAGAAAGCTAAAGAACGGTAATCTGCAGGCCCAGATGAAATTATAGGAGAAATGTTGAAACATGGTGGGGATCGAGTTATTGACTTTTTCGTAAAATTGTTTAATGTGTTGTTTTTGATAAAGGTGTTTTCCCAGATAATGGGACAAACTCTATTGTAATTCCTTTGTTTAAAAAGGAGACGCAGATAATCCAGGTAATTATAGGGGTATATATCTATGTGATACGAGCAGTAAAATCTAGTACAATATAAATAGCAGACTTCAAGAATGGGTTACAGAATATAATTTGACAGGTGAATATCAGGCAGGATTCAAAAGGGGCTATTCTACTGTTGATCATATGTTACGTTGTTGTCATTGGTTCAGAAGCAATTTTGTTTAAACCGCAAATTGTATGTAGCCTTCATCGATTTTGAGAAAGCTTTTGATTCCATTAACAGACACCTATTATGGCCTATACTCTTGAGAAATGGCATAAAAGGCAAAATGTTCGTTGTATTCATAGCATGTATACTAATGTTAAAACCAGAATTAGATGTGGTTCCATGCTTACAGATTACATTAACTGCACACGTGGAGTGAAACAAGGGGATGTGTGCAGTCCCGTTTTTTTTTTCTTGTTTATAAACGAATTAGCATTAGAAGTTATTAGGGAAGGGAAACACGGGGCTATTTTTTTTTCGTCAGACTATTTTGAACTGTTTATATTGCTTTTGGCTGCTGATGATGTTGTGTTGCTGTCTGAAACTGTTATTGGTCTTCAAACACAGTTGAATAATCTGTATAAAGCAGCTTCAGCTCTCCAGCTAAAAGTAAATATGGACAAAAGTAATATTATTGTGTTCAGAAAAGGGGGGTATTTAGGGCTAGAGAGAAAGATGGATGTATGCAGGAGCTGTGATGCCTGTTGTTAATGTATACAAATACCTAGGAATTTGTTTTTCAACAAGATTGAGTTTTGTTATAGCATGTCGTAATTTAAGTAGTAGAGCTAAAAACGCCTTACTGTGCATTTCACAAAAGTTACATAAGTTTAAAAATAACTCGTTGACTGTCCTTTTGAAGATTTTCGATTCACAAATTCAGCCAATGTTCAGTCAGTACGGCGCAGAGTTATGGGGACTTGATAATGCGGCATCTGAATGTGAAAAGGTTCACTTATTTGCTCTCAAAAGATTTTTAGGCGTAGATGCGAACTCCTAATGACTTTGTTTACGGAGAGACAAATAGATACCCTATATATATATTAATTCAGCTGTAAAATGTGTAAAGTTTTGGTTAAAATTGACAAGAATGGAGGAATCTAGGCTACCCCATAAAGCTTACAAAATGTTGTATGATTTAGACATACGTGGAAAGAAAAATGGGGTTACAAATGTTCGTTGTAAACTATATATGTTTGGTTTTGGATATGTATGGCTTAACCAAGGTGTTGAGGGGATAGACAGATTTCTGCAAGTTTTTCAGAGAACGGTTAATTTTATAGATGGCAAGAGTGGGACTCTCATATTAGTGATAGTGAAAGGTTTCATGTTTACAGAACGTTTTGCAAAGGTGCCTGAGGTAAAAATTTATTACTGATGAATTTAGATAGACATTTAAGGTATGTATTGACGAGGTTTCGATTTGGCATTTCTGAAATAGCGCACATCGTTTACGTTACAAAACACATAGTAATGCTGACTTAAAATGTCCGCTTTGCAAAAATGAAAAAGAAGATGATGTTCATTTTGTCTTATGTTGTCCTGTTTTGAGTGACTTAAGAACACAGTATATACCTAGTAAATTTTATGCAAATCCAAATAAATTTAGACTTGCATTGCTTATGGCAACAGAGCATAAACAAGTTCATTTTTTTCTCCTGCAGTCTGTTTAGTATAACCATTACACTTTTTGTTTCATAATGCTCTGCTGACGTCAGTCGTTTCCATCTGACCACAACATCTTTCAGAAATGGAATCTGCCATTCACAAATAACATCTCTGGCACATTTCGAACTCTGGCAAATCGATCTCTTGCCTCTCCTCCATCCCATAGCTCTTCCCTCAGCTGACACAGTGGCCAATCAGCGACGTTCACATCAATCCTCTGGTGCCAAATTTGATGGGACATTTTCACCCAAATAGCCCCAAATTCAGGCCACTCTGGTCGTCTGCGTGGCACGGCCATAATGCGCGCGAAAAGGGAAGGTACTCCGTTGATTTTGGCGCCGCCTGCCGGAGTAAGTTAGAGTCGTCGCCTTTCTTCCCGCCCCGTTTTTTTCGGGTTCCTGATTTGGTTCTGAATTCGATTTGCGTCACTTCCTTTTCTTTCTCCATTTCTCGCCTCGCCTCGGTACTGTCCCGTTCTGCTGCTGTGGAATACTGTTGGGGATTTCCATTTTCTCCTGCGAGTATTAGAAGACGGTGTCTGGTTTCGATGGTCCTAGGAGAGACTTGAGGTAGACAAATCACCACCATA
>JADBJO010000514.1:535000-537500 GCA_016801955.1 Conus betulinus | reverse complement strand
CACACACACACACACACACACACACACACACACACACACACGCACATCACACACACATGCACGCACGCACGCACGCAGGCACGCAGGCACGCACGCACGCACACACCTCGAAATGAGGGTCCAACAATCTATTTCACAGACAATGTTGGACAAAAATAACATACTCTCTGGTTAAGCATTAACTGAAAGTTGAGAAGATGAAATGGTCCCATTCTCAGTCTAAAAAAGCGTAATTATCCGAAGGTATAAAAGAAAAATGACAAACTTGACCTATCCAATCGTAGACCAGTTACCTAAACTAATACTGATTTCAAAGTCCTAACTTAGGCGCTGAAAAACAGACCCCAGAAATTCAGAAAAAAAAGAAAACTATGGTAAATGAAGACTACGCCACTTTTTTTTTTCTTTTTTTTTTTTTTTAGAAATCATGATATTGCCACATACTTGAGGATGTCTGATGACATCAGACACCACTTGAATATGACAAGGGCAATAATTGCTGTAAATGTTTCGAAGACATTAATACATTCAGTTTGGGGGCCGCATTGTACCAGCCAAATACATGTGGTACTGCAGAACACAAAGCAGCTATGGTTACAATGAAGGATGGGTGTAAGATTGTTTCCTAACTGAAAGAGCTCCGTTAAGAAAAAGGAAATCTTAAATGAGACAGGGAACAGTAAACAGTGTAATAGCAAACCAGTACGGTGACTTTTACCCCTACGATGAAATAATGACAGACAGACCCATTACTCCAAAACCAGTGATGCTTACGACACCAAATCGCCCAGCAGAAATGACAACACAGAGTACACAGAACAAGCAAGGAGACATCCCCCAAGAAGAATTATTTCATCCTGGGAGTAAACGTTACCCTACCTGTTAGATATTTTCTGTTTACTGTTCCCTGTCTCATTTCAACTTTCCTTTCCTTCCAGTCAAATCGGGGTTATTGTATTTTTGACTGTTCGACTGTGTGTTTGGCTGTATTCAAGGTCGAAAAGGCTGTGTCAGTCTGTGATAAATGTTCGTTTGTATTTGTTCATTTCTCCAGCTGTTGTTGCTGTGTAAATGTGTCAGGAACAGGGTATATGTGCGAGCTTGGAACATCCTTTTTATCTGATGTCTTCTTGTTTATTCTGTGTGCTCGGTGTTGCTATTTCTGCTGGGCGATTCGGTGCTGTATGCAGCATTCTTTTAGAGTTAAGTGCTTGTAATTATTTCATCATGGAAGTAAAAGTTACCCTACTTGTTTGTTACTTTCCTTTAAGAATGACAGCTCAGCTCCTCGCATTTTCCATGAGCAGTAGACCTAACTTGAAATTGTAAGAAAGCTTTAAGCTAAACATCAAAGGAATTAAAATCAAACAAGACTTCACTATATGATGGATATTTCCTTTCACCACTCTCTCTGCTGAGCTGTAAAAAGTCAGAATTTGTTCATGGTGAATACCAACAATTTCCAAACCTACGTGACAGAAAACTGGTTAAGAACTGACCAATTGTGTATAAATAATGAATGTAGTGACTGTACAAGATTGAGATTGTCGTCTTTGCTCACCGCAACGGCGTGATAATTAGCAGCGAAATATAGCTTACTGTGAACACTGTCTTCTTTGATGTCACAAGCTTAACTTAACTTAGTCCTCTTCGCTCCTGGAGAAGCATAGGGCCTCAACAGCAAGCTTCCACCTCCGTCTGAACCCTGACACAGTCCTGATCTCCCCCCAGGTCAGGCTGGAGGCTCTCAGCTCATTTTTATTTTTAGCAAGCTCCTCCTCCAGGTCTGATTTGGGCGCCCTCGCTTCCTCTTGCCCTGCAGGTTCCACCCGAGCGTCTGCATGGTAATGTTAGAGGGCTCCTTCCACAATGTGTGTGGCCGACCCATTGCCACTTTCTCTTCCTGACCTGGACGTCCATTGGCTGTTGGTTTGCCCTCGTCCACAGGTCGGTGTTTGGCACTCTGTCGAACCATCGCAAGTGGAGGATCTGGCGGGGACATTTATTGATGAAGGTTTGGATCTTGGTGGAGGTGTTGGTGGTGACTCGCCAAGTCTCTGACCCGTACAGTAACACTGATTTTATGTTGGAATTGAATATTCCCAGTTTGAGTGTGTGTGGTCACTGTTCTTGCTGTCCTCCTGTCTCTCTGTCCTGACTGCTGTCTGGTATGTCTGTCTGTCGGTCTGTGCTGGTCTCTCTCCTCTCTCTCTCTCCTTCTCTCATCTCTCTCTCTCTCTCTGGGTGGTGTGTGTGTGTGGTGTGTGTGTGTGTGTGGGTGTGTGTTGTGTGTGCGCGCGCGCGCGCGCGTGAGTTGTCGTGTGTGTGTGTGTCTTTCTGTCCGTCGCTCTCTTGCTCTCTCTCTCTCTCTATCATCTCTCTCTCCTCTCTCTCCTCCTCTCTCCCCTCCCCCTCTCTTTCTCTCTCTGTCTCTGTCTTGTCGCTCTCTGTGTGTGTGTGTGTGTGTGTGGTGTGTGTGTGTGTGTGGGTTGGGTGGTTT
>JADBJO010000514.1:512500-522500 GCA_016801955.1 Conus betulinus | reverse complement strand
AACCATAAGAAAGAAAGCCAAGAAAACAATAGCAAAACAATAGCGTAACTCCAGGTAATAAAGACAAGCATAAGAATATACCGACAGGTAAGGTAAGGTAATGTTGCTTATAGCCCAGCCGACCGCAAAGGGCCACATCAGGGCTGTCACCACGTTGAAGTCAGCTCACAAGTCACAAAAAAAAACACACCTTTCACACATCTCTTCAAAATCACCTTCTAAAAACACACCGAAAACTTCGTTCAAAAATTTTTTCCATAAAATCTTAAATCAAATGAAAAGTGTTTATCTCTTTCATAATGTACAGACAGACAGACGGACAGAGAGACAGGCAGGGCGACAGGCTGGCAGAATGTCGACAAACAGATAAAAAGGCAGATATGTGAAGACATTTTTTCCGGTTTATCCAATTACATAGAGTGAGGATGAAGCAAATGAAGGTGGGTTAAACCATAATGAGAGGGACTGAATGGATAAGAAATGTCTACTTTGGGCCTGAAACCTGTTGCCTACATGTAAACTGTCGAGTTACAATACCCGTCATACGTAACGTTCTCTTTTTTTAATAACTTATCTAATACATATGAATTCGTTGTTATTTGCTTAAATCAACTGCAAAAGTCTTATAGGGAGTCCACTTGGCAAGAAAATCATTTTGTACCGTATTAATGCGCGCAAGATCCTCCAACCTAAAGCTGATCTGACAAAAAAAAAAAACTGGTTTCATATGGTCAGAGCTAAAATCAGTAATGGTCCGGAGGGCTAAGCTGGTCATGGTTTAATCCCTTGGGAGCCATGTACACTTCCTGATTTGGCGTGGGCCTCGATAAAAAGAAGTGTCCAGTTTTAGTATAAGTTAAACGAAAAAGGAAAAGAGAATGGGGAAGAGTGCGAAAGTGGTGTGAAAGGAGAAAGCGAGGCAGAGAGGGGTTGGGGGAGGGGATAGAATTGAGTCAAGCAAGCCAAACTCCACCTATTTCGATGTGCTCTCCAAGTCTGCCCCTCTGAAACTTTTTTCCCTCCCCCCTCCCCCACCTTCACCCTTCCATCGCTCCCCATCTTCTCTACCCCATCCAGCCTGCTTCATCTCTTTCATTTTTCTGACCCTTTTCCTTTCAAGTCTTAGCGCGGTTTTTGGATCAGTGCTAGACCAGCAACAGGTACCACACTCTTATCGGTAAAAGTGCTCCACTCTACCGTCCCTCATCCTTGCTCCTCCTTCCCTTTGTCCATCCCTCATTCCACTATCTGTTCCACCCCTTCCCCCCCTCCCTCCTCCACCCTGTCATCTTCTTCCTCCCGCATTCTCGGCGATTCTATCCTGCTAACTATACGACCCTTGAGAAACAATGCTGGAGGTTTTTTTGAGCATGCCTGCGTGCTTGCTAATGATCTAGTTATGACTTGGTAAACTCTGGAGGATAAAGTGTCTGCACGCGTGCCTGCAGTGGCTGAGAATGCTTGGATTAGGAGCTGTTCCGTTATAGTTCTTGTAATAGGTGAATTCTCTCTCTCTCTCTCTCTCTCTCTCTCTCTCTCTCTCTCTCTCTCTCTCTCTCCTCTCTCTCACACACACACACACACACACACACACACACACACACACACACACACACACACACACACACACACACACACACACACAACAAAAGAACGTGCTGAATATGTCAGGTTTTTATCGTAAAATCCCAAAAATAGCTCGCATATTTACACCTAAGATCACCCTACATTCAAAAGAGGGAGTGTCATTTATATGCCAACTTGGCGTCCCTGGGGGAAGAAACGCACAAGTGGTGCTTCTCTGTGTGTGTGTGTGTGTGTGTGTGTGTGTGTGTGTGTGTGTGTGTGTGTGTCTGTGTTGTGTGTGTGTGTGTGAATATGTGTGTCTCTGGCTGTGTCTGTGTCTATGTGTGGTGTTGAATATGTGTGTGGGTCTGTATCTGTGTGTGTGTGTGTGTGTGTGTGTGTGTGTGTGTGTGTGTGTGTGTCCACGCGTACTCGAGCGTGTTTGTGTGTGGTGACAATGATAGACGCACATTTACGCACTTTTATAGGCGTATGCCCCATGTGAAGGTGAGCCATTCAATGGATTTATGCCTACGTTCTTTTCGTCTTATTTTTGTCCTTTTTTTCAGTAGCTGGGGCCTGAATTAAAATAAAGGTAATCAATGTCAGTAACCAAAACCCTAGGAGTAATCTGACTGTAAAAGTTGTCATACAGTCATGGCTAAGTCACTAAAGAGCTGGGAGGTGGGAGGGGCGCTAGCGGATCTGATCAGGGTTTCATTCAGGAAGACCGAACAAGGCTGCTTAAGTCTTGTCTGTCCTCAATACCCAGTAGCCAGTTTTAGAGCAGTAAGAAGAAAACGGAATGGAATGAGGTAGGAGCTGATGTGGTGTGGGGGACTAGGAGAGGGGTAGGAGCAAGAAAAAGCAGAGGGGAACAAACAAAATCTCCAAAAATAGTTCCCTTGCACTCTTTTTTCCTCCCCTATCACCCCCTTCCACACCCCAACCCTCCCTCCCTTCCTACCCTATACACCCCAAAGCTCACCTCTCCCCTCTTTCATTTTCCTGACCCTTTTTTTTTTCTTTCAAGTTCCAGTGCGTTTTTTTTTTTTGGGATTGGAGCAGTGCAGACCAGCAACAGATACCACACTCTTATCGGTAAAAGTGCTCCACTCTACCGTCCCTCATCCTGCATCCTTCCTTCCACTACCCCCTCCCATCTCTTCCCTCCCTTCCTTCTCCACCCTCTCATCTTCTTCCTCCTGCTTTCCCAGGCGATTGTATCCTGCTAACTATACAACCCTGAGAAAAACAATGCTGGAGGGTTTATTTGGGCATGCCTGTGTGCTGGCTAATGAGAAACAATGCTGGAGGGTTTATTTGGGCATGCCTGTGTGCTGGCTAATGAGGACCAATGCTGGAGGGTTTATTTGGGGCATGCCTGTGTGCTGGCTAATGAGGAACAATGCTGGAGGGTTTATTTGGGCATGCCTGCTGTGCTGGCTATGAGGAACAATGCTGGAGGGTTTATTTGGGCATGCCTGTGTGCTGGCTAATGAGGAACAATGCTGGAGGGTTTTATTGGGCATGCCTGTGTGCTGGCTAATGAGAAACAATGCTGGATGGTTTATTGGGGCATGCCTGTGTGCTGGCTAATGAAGAACAATGCTGGATGGTTTATTTGGCGCATGCCTGGGTACTGGCTAATGAGGAACAATGCTGGAGGTTTATTTATTTGGGCATGCCTGTGTGCTGGCTAATGAGGAACAATGCTGGATGGTTTATTTGGGCATGCCTGGGTACTGGCTAATGAGGAACAATGCTGGATGGTTTATTTGGGCATGCCTGGGTGCTGGCTAATGAGGAACAATGCTGGATGGTTTATTGGGTCATGCCTGGGTGCTGGCTAATGATCTGATTATGACTTGTTAACCCTGGAGGATAATAAAAGGTCTGCACGCGTGCCTGCAGTAATTGAGAATGCTTGGGGAATGGACAGCCTCCTTTTCTTTCTTCTTGTGATAGGTCAGTGACCTCTCTCTCTCTCTCTCTCTCTCTCTCTCTCTCTCTCTCCTCTCTCTCTCTCTCTCTCCTCAAGGTTAAAAAGATGCGGTAAACATTTCAATTTTATAATCACGTCATCCCAAAATAGTACACTTGTTTACGAGTATCATCACAAGCCCTTCATTCAAGAAGAGGACGTTATTTATATGCCATTTTGTCCTCAAAAGAAAAACTGTGTGCTCTCTCTCTCTCTCTCTCTCTCTCTCTCTCTCTCTCTCTCCTCTCTCTCTCTCTCTCTCTCTCTCTCTCTGTGGCTACATGTGTGTGTGTGTGTGTGTGTGTGTGTGTGTGTGTGTGTGTGTGTGTTGTGTGTGTGTGTGAAGGCAATGACATGCATGTCTGTCCATGCGGCCTTACTGAAGGTTCATATGTGCAGCATCGCTTTACGGGTTTTGCAACACCATGATATTGTTTACATCTCTCTCTCTCTCTCTCTCTCCTCTCTCTCTCTCTCTCTCTCTCTCTCTCTCTACTCTCTCTCTCACTCTGTGGTGTGTGGTATATATATATATATATATATATATATATATATGTTTAAAAGTGTGATTAAAATGGAGATTAAAACCAACAAAATTGTTTCGAGCAATGGCTCTCGTCAGGGTATGCAGTTTGGGCACGCTACCGGTGTTTTATATATATATATATATATATATATATATATATATATATATATATATATATATATATATATATAAATAGTATAGTAAAAGGAAGTTTTACCATACCATACTATTTTAACAGATGTTGCTCCCCAAGGGTGTTGAGCACTTTAAAAATTTTATTAGGCGTTTTTTAGTAGTATACTTGATATATATATACATATATATATATATATATATATATATATATATATATATATATATATATATATATATATGTACATATATATATATATATATATATATATATATATATATATATCAAGAATATATCGACTCCCCATACCCTGACGACTGCACCAGACCGACTCCCCATACCCTGCCGACTCCCCATACCCTGACGACTGCACCAGACCGACTCCCCATACCCTGACGACTGCAGACCAGAACCGACTCCCCATATACCCTGACGACTGCACCAGACCGACTCCCCATACCCTGACGACTCAGAGCCACCAGACCGACTCCCCATACCCTGACGACTGCACCAGACCGACTCCCCATACCCTGCCGACTCCCCATACCCTGACGACTGCACCAGACCGACTCCCCATACCCTGACGACTGCACCAGACCGACTCCCCATACCCCTGCCGACTCCCCATACCCCTGACGACTGCACCAACCGACTCCCCATACCCTGACGGACTGCACCAGACCGACTCCCCATACCCTGACGACTGCACCAGACCGACTCCCCATACCCTGACGACTGCACCAGACCGACTCCCCATACCCTGACGACTGCACCAGACCGACTCCCCATACCCTGACGACCTGCACCAGACCGACTCCCCATACCCTGACCGACTCCCCCTACCTGACTCCCAGACCGATCCCATACCCTGCCCAGACTACTCCCCATACCCTGACGACTGCACCATCCGACTCCCACATACCCTGCCGACTCCCCATACCCTGACGACTGCACATGCACCAGACCGACTCCCCATACCCTGACGACTGCACCAGACCGACTCCCCCATACCCTGACGACTGCACCAGACCGACTCCCCATACCCTGACGACTGCACCAACCGACTCCCCATACCCTGCGACTGACCAGACCCCATACCCTGACGACGGACCAGACCCGACTCCCCATACCCTGACGACTGGCACACCAGACCGACTCCCCATACCCTGTTCGACTGCACCAGCAAGAAACAGCGCTCCCCATAGGACTTTTACCACTTACATTTTAATCAAACGTTTTAACACCATATATATATATATATAGATAGACTAGATAGATAGATAGCAAGAAACTAGATATAGATAGATATAGATATATAATATATATATATAATAGTGGTGTGTGTGTGTGTGTGTGTGTGTGTGTGTGTGTGTGTGTGTGTGTGTGTGCAAGCGTGAGTTCTGCATGTGTTTTACGTGGCCTGTAGTTTTTTTTTTTACAAATTTGAATTTTTGGGGTGCGTTTCAGGGAGAGGGTGTGTTTTGTTGGTTTTAATCTCCATTTTAATCACACTTTTAAACTTATGTCGCTCCCTTTTGGTTGAGCATTTTTAGAGTTTTTTTACCGGCTCTCTAATTTTATTGTGATATATATATATGTGTTTGTGTAAGCGTGTGCATAAGGGGAGATATATATATATATATATATATATATATATATATATATATATATATATATATCCCCTTATGCACACGCTTACACAAACACAGACAAGAGAGAGACAGAGACAGAGGGACTCACTTACATCACAGCATACGCACACTCGCGCGTGTGCACACACACACACACACACACACACACACACACACACACACACACACACACACACACACGAGCACGCGCGTAAAATCAGTGAAGGGTGGGGAAAAAAAAAAGGAAAAACATGATATTGATTGTTAGAAAGGGAAGGGTGAGAATGGGACGGAGTGTAATATTGTAACAATATCTCCCAAATGACTTCTCACAGGCATTAAAATGTCCTAAGCCTCAGCCTAAAATAGATTGCCGTGGAATCCCGAAAAACAACACTTTGGGCTGCCTATCATGTGAGAATCACTGAATGATGATCTGTATTAATGTGTGTTTGTCGCCTGATATCAGCTATGATGAAAGCGATCGTATTGTTAAATAGAACTAATGGATCGATTCCAGTGCCCCTGCGAAGATCAAAATTAGAAGAGGCAAAACAGGGTTTCTCCCCCTTCTCTGCCCTCTGCTCTCCCCCCCCCCCCCCCCCCCCCCTCCCCCCCTCCCATGAAATCCTTATCCATCCTCTCTGCTTTTCGTTTAGCGAGAGGTGGGGACTTGCATGATGTGAGACTTAAACACTTTAGAGCAGACTCCATGAAAACCTTGTTCAGAGATTGTCCACTTGATGTGATCTTGAATTTCTTGGAAAAATCATCAACAATGATTTGTGATCTAAGAGTTTTTACGGAAGAATTTCGTGTGATGAAACGACATTCCGGTTGTGCTTTTAGAAGTGCATTTTAAACGGTTGAGTGGATACAGTTTGGGTTTCTCAGGACGGGGGGTTTGGGTGCGGGGTGTGGTCCCCTTGTTTTGGGGGCGGAGTTGTCCTCCTCCCCTCCCATGAGAGTCCTATTTATTGTGTCTTGATTTCGTTTTAACGAACTGCAATGTGGGGGTTAAGTGGATCCATTTGCGGTTAAAGCTTGAAAGTAAGCAATTTGCATTTCTTTAGATCAACAATTGTGTCATCTGATCGGGGGGTGGAGGGGGGGGGTGGGGGGGGGGCGTGGGGGGGGGGGGGAGGTGCTCGAGTAGTGTAGAGTGCCCTGGTTGCGGGGGGGGGTGGGGGGGGGGAGTGTTTTGCGGTTTGGGGGTTTTGTTGTTGTTGTTGTGTTGCTGTTAGTTTTATTTATTTGTTTGATGGCTTTGTAAATTGACCTTCAACGTGGTGATGCC
The DNA here is from genome assembly GCA_016801955.1 of Conus betulinus. Classification (NCBI taxonomy): domain Eukaryota; kingdom Metazoa; phylum Mollusca; class Gastropoda; order Neogastropoda; family Conidae; genus Conus; species Conus betulinus. The sequence continues at coordinate 515,363 of JADBJO010000514.1, read as the reverse complement.
ACCTATATAGTCCTTTGCGGTCTTCGGCTGAGCCTATAAGCAACATTATTTCTCTCTCTCTGTCTCTATGTTGTCAACTCTCTCTCTCTCTCTCTCTTCTCTCCTCTCTTCTCTATCTCTCTCTCTCTCTCTCGGCTCTTTCCCTCTCTCTCTGTGCCTCTCTCTCTCTATGTCTGTCTGTTCTGTCTGTCTGTCTGTCTCTTTATCTCTCTATCTCTCTCTTCTCTCTCTCTCTCTCCAGCATGATTCCCTACCTACGCTTCCCACGCCTTCTCCATAATCTCCATCATTATCAGTTGTGGCCTATACCCACCGATTTAGAACACGTGTTGGCGGTGGGCCTGCTTAGTGACTGGAGCTTGCCGGATTTCACTAATGAACGTGTTATCGCCATGGTGTGTTAAGAGGGATACACAATGACAGTAGTTTGTTTCTCGGTATGTGTGGGTGTAGGGCGCTTTGTTTGTTCTCGCGGGATCTGTCAGACTATCGTTTGACCCTGTCTGTGTGTCTGTGTGTATTGTCTGTCTTGTCTGTCTGTCTGTCTGTTTGTTTGCTGCTGGTCGATTGGCTGGTCAGTTGATTGCTCTCTCTCTCTCTTTCTCTCTCTCTCTCTCTCTCTCTCTCTCTCTCTCTCTTTCAGACTCGCACACACACACACACACACACACCACACACACACACACACACACAACACACACACACACACACACATAACTGATCAAAAGTGTAAACATGTTGTCGAAAATGTTCTTGGAAACAAGAGCACAAACGTGCTTGAATAGGAAAACGATAAAGAGAAAAACAGGAGGGAGAGGAGAGAGAGGAGAGAGAGAGAGAGAGAGAGAGAGGAGAGAGAGAGAGAGAGCAAAAAACGTTGCTGGGATACTAAAAACGAAAAGAAACAAGAAGAGAGAGAGAGAGAGAGAGAGAGGAGAGAGAGAGAGAGAGAGAGCAAAATAACTATCTCCAACGGGAGGTGAAAATTTGTGACGGTGTATCATTAGCGTTGATGTTAACACCCTGCTAAAATCAACCCCCCCCCCCCCCCCCCCCCCCCCCCCACCCCCCCACCCCCCCCACCCCACCCCCCCCCCCCCCCCACCCCCCCCCCCCCCCCCCCCCCCCCCCCCCCCCACCCCCCCCCCCCCCCCCCCCCCCCCCCCCTCACGCGCACAGGAAATTCCCTGTCGATCAGAACAAAGACTAGCAAGCCGATGTTTCCAGCTTCTCAAGTGCAAAGAATGTGCAAACAAAAAAAAAATAGTATGGTTTCCTCTCCTTTCCCCATGCCCCCGTCTCTCCTTCCTCTCCCCTTCCCCTACCCTCTCCCTTCACCCACCCCCCCCACCCCACCCACTTGTCCCAGTACCCTTCCAGCTTCTGTCTCTCATTTATATTATCGGTTGATCTTACACTCCCAGGTCACGAACATGCGTTGGAAGGTGTTGCCACCAGAGTGCGTTTTATGGGCTTGTTACCACAATGCCAGAAAATGCTGTATTGAGAAAACAGGTCGCTGACTGACAAGCGATCTTAACTCTCAAAGATCTTGGTTATGAAGCTATTTATCTCCCTTGTTTGATAAACTTATTATCGACATTCTGTAAATAACGTATGTTACAAAAGTAATTTAGGGCCTGCTGCTCTTTTTTTTTTTTTTTTTTTTTTTTTTTTTTTTTTTGTACTCCCAGTTCTTATAGAACAGGGAGTACTTTAGAACGGGAACGAAGAAATGCTGTCTGTGTGTCGGTCTGTGTGTCTGTCTGTGTGTCCGTGGTCAAAAATGTGTTCCACTCGCTCCAGACAAAACTACTGGACCGATCTTTCTGAAAATTTGTAGATATAGTTACTAACGGCTGTAACGGCCTGTAACGGTTTTTCTTCTTTATGGAATACCTCCGAAAGTACTTGGCCGATCTTTGTGAAAATTAGCAGGTATGTTCATTATGGGTCACGGATGATGCCCGATGTTTTAGTTTACCGTTATAGCCGTTACTAACGGCTGTAACGGCCTGTAACGGTTTTTTCTTCTTTATGGAATATCTCAAAAAGTACTTGGCCGATCTTTCTGAAAATTTGTAGGTTGTTCATTATGGGTCACGACTAATGCCCGATGTTTTAGTTTACCGTTACAGTCATTACTAACGGCTGTAACGGCCTGTAACGGGTTTTTCTTCTTTATGGAATATCTCCGAAAGTACTTGGCCGATCTTTGTGAAGTTAGCAGGTATGTTCATTATGGGTCACGGATGATGCCCGATGTTTTAGTTTACCCCGTTGTAGCTGTTACTGGCGACCATATCCCTATGCCATTTATTGATAGGTACAATCAGAAATTTTTTCCTGGTTGCAGGATACTTTTAAAAGAACAGAACCAAGAATATTTCATAGTGTCTTCCATCTTGGAATGCCAATTTATGTTTATAACGTGAGTTGAGACGGTCTTAAATTCTAGCAAGATTTTACGGAAGAAAGATTTCTAATGAAATTCCCGGTGTGTTTTAGAAGGTGTATCTTAAAAGGTTGTGGGGAATGAATTTTCTGTTTGTTTGTTTGTTTTAAGACTTGTGAGTTGACTTCAATACGGTGTGACAGCCCCGATATGTCCCTTTGCGGTCGGCTGGGTTGTAAGCAAACACTATCTCTCTTTATCTCTGCTACACCACCACATCGCCTATCATGCTACCAGACCACAACTCACCAGCGATAAAACCCAAAATGACTCCGCGGCAGACAGGGCGGTGTCTCATCTAACGGGTAGCCCCGCGCCGATCTGATATGATTGTGTGCTCTGTTTTGGGACAGCCGGTATACTGCAACCTGCCTGCGATACACCTTACGGCCTTTATTATGAGGGAGA
>JADBJO010000514.1:507500-510000 GCA_016801955.1 Conus betulinus | reverse complement strand
TGTTTTTCTTTTTGCTATAGAATGTCATCAATTACACGCGCTAAGGTACCTGGTGACCTGCAGCTAACTCTTCTGTTTCAGAACGAAAGTCCCTCCGTGCGGCTCAGCGAGTACCCGAGCGCCGACATCTTCGTCATCTGCTTCTCAGTGATCCGACCGGAAACACTCAAGCACGTAGAAGACGTCTGGCTTCCGGAAATACGCGCGCATGCGCCGCAGACTCCTTTCATCCTGGTGGGCACCCAAGCGGACCTGCGTGACGTGGACGAAATCTGCATCATGCTGAAGGAGAGACGGGAAGAACCGGTGTCGGCGGCCCCCAAGGGTCGTCTTCGGCGAGGAGGCTAGGAGCGGCTTGTTACATCGAGTGTTCCCCAGGCGTGGAGAAGAAACTCAGGAAGATCATCAACTCGGCCATAGCCTCGGTGCTCAAAGTGCGGCATTGGCACCCGACATCGCGAAACATCTCCCGTACTGCCCTGTGCACTATTTTGTGATAGTCTGGTGCTGTTCCCTGTATGACGTGTCACTTGGCATCAGTGACGTGTGTTTCTGGTACCCTCTGATGTCAGTTTGTGGTGTGGTGACGCTGTGCTCTCGACGTCTCCCTTCCGACAGTCAGTCAAGGGGAGTGATGCTGTGTTTCTTGTGCGGGTTTTCTCCCTGACGACTGTTGAGTGTGATGTTGAAATCTTCGAGGTTTCTCTACAGAAGTCTGTCAGCTGCTCCGCTGCCGCTCTAACTCCATGATGCTCTCTATCAGAGATGCTACAACAGCGGGATTCAGGAATCTTTCAAGTTACACCGATCGATATTCCAGAATGCAGCGATGAGGACAGCATCGCAACAGGTACTCTGTGCTGCTATTTGCAGCACACAGCAAAAGTGCAGAAATAGATACTGGCACCACCGTTGTTCTTCTTTCAACGTGTAGATTTAGCGACGTGATGTATGATAATAGCTTGCACGGACTAGTCCGCTCGCGGTGTTTACAGCCTTCTTTGGAACTGGATGAACTCGTGAATTCTGTCTACTTCCCGCGCCTGCGACTGTACGCTTGTTCCGATCGGTTACGAATGGGCTTTCAAGTTAATACACTATAATGTCAGCTAGTATGTCTTCTTTGTATTGACTTATTCTTCAGTTGAGCTTGGAAAATGTGTATGATTAGTATGTGGTGTAGAAACTTCCGCCGGGCAGGCATTAATCATTTATTCGTATGGGATTTTTTTTTTTTCACTGGGCCTCTGACCTGAAAGTAGCGATACAGAGACTTGGCAGAAATTAAAATGGGGATTTGGTTGCTCTGAAGCAAAGTCGGTTATGCTACGTTGCTCTCTTGAAAATATCAGGTGATGTGTTTAAGGCACCACGCTCACTACACAGCCATGATGATGTGAACTAAAGCACATGACACGTGTTATATGATAGACAGACAGGTGTATATGTGTGTGTATGTGTGCACTGGAATGGAGATCATCATCATCATCATAGGTATGGTACCACTGCCCGTCAATTCTGTCGTCAAATGAGGATTGATGGTTAGGAAGCGAGGTTGACAACACAGGCACCGCTCCGGAAGAAACAGCAAACCACACTGAGCAAACGCGTGTGTTAATACTTGCTCAGCTGTGACCGACCGATGCATCTCTGGGCAATACTGGATTTTCACTGGTCATTTTTCAAGGGACTTTTGACTTTATCCCTCCGCTTTGTGCATTTTTTTTTCTTTTGAAGTTTGTGCTTTTTTTTAAACCTGTTCAGATTAGCGGAGCAATTCTGTGCGGAACAGTCGCCATAAAAATCGCGGCCGCGACGTAGATCTGCTGGGCTGTTAAAAATTTAGCATGGAAACGAACGGCCAGGTTACATACAGCCTCATCGTCCAAGCTCGCTAAATTCCGTGGGTTGACATAAGAGGTAACCGAGCTAGTCGGCTCCGACAGTTCTATGATGTCTTCGCGAATAGGCCTGTCGAAAGACCTCTCAACAATACACACGCAATGATTGAGTAGGAAGAGGAAGAGATCAGTGAGTTAGGTCACATATTAGACAGTGTACTGGTAGATAAATATACTGTGTCACCATGGATTTCAAAATCAAGTCAAAAGTGGCTCAGTTGTGACAATCAGTTTAGTATGGAAAGTGGTGGTCGGGTTGTTTCTTTGTTTGTGGTCGGGTTGTTTTCTTTCTTTGGGGTCGGGTTGTTTCTTTGTTTGTGGTCGGGTTGTTTCTTTGTTTGTTTGCTTATATTTCCACCTGTTTGTGCAGCCAAAAATGATTGACAATGAACGCTTTCTGCTTCCATCCGAATCTGGATGACAACACGTTTTCACATCACAGTCGGCTATACGAAACGAGAGTCACTGTTTGCCTTGACTTAGTTTATACACGTCTGTGGGCCCCCTACGTTGACAGCAGCACTGTATCCTCATAGCAGTCCCAAACAGAGCATCCTGCGATCATTTTGAGCACTTTTGTCAATTAGTCACAAAATATG
>JADBJO010000514.1:492500-502500 GCA_016801955.1 Conus betulinus | reverse complement strand
TGTTTTACTGAAAGGTGTCTTTTTTGGGTTGTTTGTTGTTTGTTTGTTTGGGGGGTTAAGGGGTGTTCGTTTTTTTTTTAGGGTTTTTTTTTTTTAGGGTTTTTTTTTTTTTTTTTTTTTTTTTTTTGGCATTAACAAGTAAATAGTATAATGTTTTACTAAGGTGTCTAGTCTACAATTTTTTGTGCTGTTTCTGTTTTTGTTTTTGTCTTCTTTCTAGTTTTTTTTGTGTTTTTTTTAACTTCATTTTTTATTTGGATTTGCTGCGTGGGCACAATTAAAGTTTTACTGACGTGTCTAGTCGGCCAGTTGTTGTTTCGTTTGGTTTTTGCATTTTTATTTGGATTTGCTGCGTGGGAACAATTAAACGTGTTGAAATGTACGCAGGGAGTACTAACGTTGTAAAGTACTTGAGCGGGACAAGTTTCTTTCTTAACCTCCCATCCCTCACCCCCCCCCCCCCCCACCCTTTGTTTATTTCTTACTCTCTGTCTCTCTTTCTCTCTGTCTCCCTGTGTCTGACTCTGTCTCTGTCTCTGTCTGTCTGTCTGTCTGTCTCTGTCTCTGTCTGTCTCTCTCTCTCTCTCTCTCTGTATGTGTGTGTCTCTGTCTCTCTCTCGCGCTCTCTCTCTCTCTTTCTGTGTGTGTGTGTGTGTGGGGGGGGTGGGGGGTGTGTGCGCACATGCGTGCGTGTGTGTGTGTGTGTGTGTGTTGTGTGTGCTGCTAAGTGTGTTCACAATGTGTTGAATGAACATTGTGGTGTGTGCTAAGTCATTTACAATGTATTGAATGTGTGTGTATGTGTGTGTTGTTCTTTTTATAGTCTAACGTTTTTTGTGTGTGTGTGTGTGTGTGTTTGTTTGGTTTGTTTTGTTTTGCTTTGTTTTGTTTTTTTGTTTTGTTTTGTTTTTTACCAAGAATGTTATCAGCCGTGCAAAGGATGAAGTGTCTGTGTGAGGGAATGAGACGCACGCGCGCGCCCGTGTGTGTGTGTGTGTGTGTGTGTGTGTGTGTGTGTGTGTGTGTGTGTGTGTGTATTTGTGTCCGTGCGCGTGCGCGCACGTGTTTGCGTGATTGAGTATCTCGAAAGATAAATAAATAAGTAGTTAGATAGACTGAGAAACAGACACATACACAGACTGAGATATAACACCTATACCTTGTTCCACATGGATTTTTTAGGTTGCTGCTGTAACTGTTGGTACTATTGCCCCCCCCCCCCCCCCCCCCCCCCCCCCCACCCCCCCTGTTTGTCAGGAGAGAAGAAGAAGGGGACACACACACACACACACACACACACACACACACACACACACACACACACACACACACACACGCACGCAGACGGACAGACATACAGACAGACACACAGAGAGGTAAAGGCTCATTCAGTGAACTGGTGAAAGGAGTCAACGATGAAATCAACCTTTCTCCATCAATACACAGCAAAATGATCATAATTATTCACTCCATAGCTTCTCCCGAAGAAGGATTATGGCTGCCCACGCCGCGAAGTATTACAAAGAAAAAAAAAAAGGAAACGACCACAATCCTGTTCCGCTCTGTGACTTATGTATAGGTCTTACTCGATGTCATAGTTGTGTACAGGGACGGTAAAAAGACGGCCAGCTTACTTCATGGCCACGCTTATCAATAAAATTGTGTGCAGGGACGGTAAATGGACGGTCTTTCTTTCCGTAGAGTGTCCAGTTGATTATTCTGACACTTTTTTTAATTTTATCCCGCCCATTAAGGCAGCCATACTCCAACTTCGGGGAAGGTGCATGCTGTGTGTAACGTGTCATCCATACCAACGGCCAAACTGGCCTTCTCCTCCGAAAGTTGGTGATGGGATTTTACATTTTGTGCAAGATGTTGTGCGTGCCTTCACACACGGAACCTCGGTTTATAGTCTTATTCGAAGGACTGTATGGGAAATGGAGTCCGAACCAATGTTAACTCCGTGGCAAAAAATCCCCCTGTACCGAAACGGCCCGGCGGAGATGCGAACCCGCAACCCCAAGATTACGAGTCCGACTCTCTAACCAACTGAGCTATTCCGGGCCCCTCGGTCAACGACCTTCACGTCCACGCTTGTCAAATAAAAACTTTGATAACCAGCTGTGACAAAGCGTCAGGGTCTGAATGCAAACTGGCTGTCATGTTTACCCTGTATTTGACCAGCAGCCAGATGGGCAATGACGGTATCACTGACAGTGCTAAATGTCTGTCGAGTGTTCATTTAATGAACTAAGTTTAGATGAAACATCTCTCTCTCTCTCTCTCTCTCTCTCTCTCTCTCTCTCTCTCTCTCTCTCTCTCTCTCTCTCTCTCTCTCTGTGAATATTCTGCACACACACGAATAGTCTGTTTATAAATAGCTTGCTTGTCATTGTAGAATATTTACATTAGAGTATTGCTATGTTGAATAATCAGTATGAATGACGTGTGTTGAAATAATGTGTGCATGACAAAGACGGATTAGAAGACTAGGCCTTGGCCTAAAATCTTCATCCTTGCGTATTAAAGATCAGTCAATCAGTCAGTCAATCAATCAATCAGTCTCTCTCTCTCTCTCTCTCTCTCTCTCTCTCTCTCTCTCTCTGTCTCTCTCTCTCTCTCTCTCTCTCTAAGTTCGTATGTGTGTATGTGTGCGCTATAAATATCATGAACTGAATTATGGCTTGCACGTGTGCTCTAAGTTTTCTTTCGAACAACCCATGGATGAAAAATGCTTTTGTATGTTTTTCCCTCAACTCACCCGCGCGAAAGAAAAAAAAAAAAAAGGAGAAAATAAATTAATGTGTGTGTTTCCACTTCTCTTGTATTAGATTCCCAGTCACCTATAACAATCAGTCTCTTCTCTTCTCTACCATTGCCATCTCCTGGCTTTCCGTGGTGGCGAATACAGGTAAAAATCACGAGCAATCTGTCGCCATTTTCATTTTTTATCAGGAGACAACTGTCCAAACATGAAACGTTTTAGCATGGCTAAAAAATGAAAAGAGGACAGAAATTGTTTCTCTCTCTTAATATGATTGTTCAAAGTTGGGTCGCTCATGATTATAACCATTTGTTCACTTACGTAGATGATGTGTTTTTAGTCTCTGCAGTTACATTGTAAAAATTAATGTTAGAAAAAAAAGAAAGAAATCCGATGTGATTTGGGAAGTTGATTACTAAACAAGCGAGTTAATTATTTTTTTTTTTTGTCTTGGAGTTGCGTTCACGTAATTGTTTGACGGGCGAGAGCAAATGTTTCGCATACTTTGTTCATTTTATAGTGTTGATCAGAGGATCAGTGATAATTAATAGACTAACATATATATATATATATATATATATATATATATATATATATATATATATATATATACAGACTAAAATTAAGTGCTCTTTTCTTTTAGAGAGAGAGAGAGAGAGAGAGAGAGAGAGAGCGAGAGAGAGAGAGAGAGAGAGAGAGAGAGAGAGAAATGGGAGCGGGACGAGGGGTGGGGTGGGGAGGTATGAAATCGAGATGGGAATTGCGAGAAACGGCCGACTGGCGCTGACTCACCGGTTTTAGAAATGAACAATCGGATATATTTAGAAAGATGTCGAACGTTAAGAAAAGGTCACTCTTATTGGACAATACGAGTTTGTCGACCACTCAGACTGAACTTTTTTTCAAGTGTTTTTTTTTTGACCACTAACTTTGACCGAAGTATCTGTGCACACATGTTAATTCACTAGATGTTAGATTATCAAATATATCGTTGTAAATATCTGACAGAGAAAGAAATATGTGTTCGTAATTTCGTACTATTGTAAAAATGATAATAATAAAATAAAATAAAATAAAACCGGTTCATATTGATATGGATTATTTTACCCCTTTAGGAAAAAAAAAAAAAAAAAAAAAAAAAACGAAAGAAATTTGTCGTGAGATTTCCGAAAAAAAAAAAAAAAAATCTGTCCGCCTCGACGTCCACAATACTTACCCCTGGTGCTACTACTACACACATCACGAGAACGACAGTCAAAGACGCCATATGTTGTTGTATAGCCATTGTGTCATGTACAGTAATATTTTTTTTTTTGATGCTGTGAACACCTGTTGCTTTGAATAGTGCCTTGATGATAGATAACCGTTGGAACTAGCTATAGCTGCTTAGTGTGTGTAGGCTGCGTAGAGGACAGTTTTAGCATGTAGTAGAGGTGTTTGCTGGGTAAACATTGGCATTGGACAGTTTCATCAGTTTGTTTTTTTTTTTCTGTAGTGCCTGTGTCTGATGTCACCAATGTTGTGAATGTCATCGTAGTTTGTAGTTCGATCCAATGCCTATGTGTTCAGACTGCGGGCGCCATGTTTTTGTTGTTATTGTTGTTGTTGTTGTTGTTGTTGTTGTTGTTGTGTGTGTGTGTGTGTGGTGTGTGTGTGTGTGTGTGTGGTGTGTGTGTGTGTGTGTGTGTGTGTGTTATGAAAGGAATGTGGGTGTTTAAAATGATTGTTGTCAAGAGCTGACGAGATGGGGTACCTTTCTGGACTTGAATAATGAAGAGAAAAGGAAGCTGCAAATTTGTCGAGAGTGTGTTTTTGTTTTGTGTGTGTGGTGTGTGTGTGTGTTGTGTGTGTGTGGTGTGTGTTTATTCGCTAGTTTGTTTCAGTAATGCGTCTATTGAAATGCGTTTTTTTTTCCTTTGGTAGTTGTTTTTTTTTTTTTGCTTTTTTTTTCCCTTCAAAAGACCCCCATATTCCACCACATGCTGTCCTTTTCGTTTCGGACTGGGTCTTTATTTCTCTGATTTGTATTGTCACAGTTTTTGCATATGACAGATATGGCGGAAACCTTTTAATCTTTTCTTCTTCTTCTTACCGTCCCTTCCCGCCACCCCCACCCCCCACACGCCCGGGGGACCCCACTCCACCCCTGCTCGACAACCCTCCTTCCCCTCCTCGTACGTCTGACTTTTCTCTCTCTCTCTCTCTCCCGTCCTCTCTCGCTCCTCTCTCTCTCATCTCCTCTCCCTCCTCTCTCCTTTCTCCCTCGTCTCTCCTCTCTCTCTCCTCTCTGTCAAAGCCCCACCTCTCTAATCCTTTCCTCTGTCTGTCTGTGGTGTCTGTTGTCATAACCGTGCGTGTGTATGTGTCGATCGTACATGCTTGCGTGCGTGCGTGTATGCGTGTGTGCACGCGCGCATGCGGATGTGTGTGTGTGTGTGTGTGTGTGTGTGTGTGTGTGTGTGTGTGTGTGGTGTGTGTGTGTGTGAATGAAAGGGGCGTATTGACCGAATTCAATTCATAAAACAACCACGAATCTCGGCCGAAGGCCGTTGTCACTGTCAATTTCATGGGGTCTTGGATATCGACCCTGCCTATTTCCCCATACTGGTGTGTGTGCGTGTGCGTGTGCGTGTGTGCGTACGTGCATGTGTGCGTACGTGCGGTTGCATGTGTGTGTTTTGTGCGTACATGTGTGTGGTGTGGGGGGAGCATGGGCGGCGCGCGCGTGTGGTGTGAGAGAGAGAGAGAGAAAGAGAGAGAAGTGAGAGGAGAGGGAGAGAGTATATGCTTGAGTGCGTATATGTTACATGCGTTGTGTGCGTAGGTGCACATATGTGATGTGCGTGTGCGCGCCCGCGCGCGCGCGCGCGCCGCGCGTGTGGTGTGTGTGTGTGTGTGTGTGTGTGTGTGTGTGTGTGTGTGTGTGTGTTCGTGTGTGCGCGCGCGCGTGTGTTTTGTGTGTGTGTGTGTGTGTGTGTGTGTGTGTGTGTGTGTGTGTGTGTGTGTGCATGCGTGCGTGTGTGTGTGATATGGGATGAGTGGGTGGGTGAGGAGAGATAATGAGAAAATCTATCAAAATAAGACCAGTGGTATGGAGCTATGGACACAAATCTGATAGAGTTGTGATGAATTGTCATAAACCATGGACATGTTGCCCCGTGTGTTCTGTCCTTTTTCCCCTTCTTAATTAATCCCCCCTGCTTTATTGCGTAGTGCGTCAATCAGAAAAAAAATCTCATGTAGCCATAAACCTGTAGCCCTAAAACTAAAAGCGAGACAGACTGGCGGACAGAGAGAGAGAGAGAGAGAGAGAGGAGATAGAGAGAGAGAGAGATGTAGTTCGGCATTAGAGCGAGAGAGAGAGAGATAGAAGAGAGAGCGAGAAAGAGAAGAGATAGCGAAGTTTTACAAAAGGAAAGGAACAGAAATCTACTATTGCGTAGTTCCCGTTTTCAAAAAAAAAAAAAAAAAAAACAGAAAAGCAAAAGAAGAAAAAAAGAGAAGAAACAGAAAAGAAAGCAAACAAGAACAGTGCAGGTAGGCTTAGCCCTAACTCACGGAGAGACACAAAGGACTTTTTCTTGAACCATCTCAAAATAGAGCACAGTGAATAGCCTGCCTTTTTAACAACGTGACAAGGTTTCGAATGAAAACTAACTAAAAGTGACAGTGGCGCTCGCTGTGATCAGGCGTGATGTTCCTTTAAAAACATCACGTGATAGCGACCGACTGAGTACCCCTCGAAGATCGCTCTAACCCAAAACCCCCCATCCCCCGCCCTCCCCCTTCTCCTCCCTTTCCCCCCCCACTTCTCTCTCCTCTCTCTCTCTCTCCTCTCTCTCTGTCTCTCGCTCTCTGTCCTCTATCTGTCTGTCTGTTCTGTGCTGTCTCTCTCCTCTCCTCTCTCCCTCTCTCACTCCCTCTCTCCGGTCTCTCCTCCTCCTCTCCTCTCTTCCCTCTCATCTCTATGCTCCCATCTTTTGTCCCTCCCTCTTCCTCTCTTGCTTAGTTGAAGTTAGTGGGTCGAAATAAGGATTTCTAGTCTCTCTTCTGAAGTCTCTCTCCGCTCTCTCTCTCTCTCTCTCTCGCTCTCTAGCTCACTCGTCGTCTACTATCTCTCTCTCCTATTCGATCTCCTCTCTCTCTCTCTCTCTTCTGCTTGAGAAACGTGATCTTGATTTTATCTAAGTTTTAAATTAACGATTGTTTCCTTGTCCTCCACTTTTTGCTTTTTTTTTTTTTTTTGTCTGGTTAACGTTGACCAAAAAACAAAAAAAAATGGTGTATGCGCGTGCGTGCGTGCGTGCGTGCGTGCCTCGCGCGCGCGCGCGCGCGCGCGTGTGTGTGTGTGAGAGAGAGAAAGAGAGAGAGAGAGAGAGAGTGCGTGTGTGTGCATGTTGTGTTTGTGGTGTCGTGTGTGTGTGGTGTGTGTGTGTGTGCGTGTTGTGTGTGTGTTTTGTGTGTGTGCTGTGTGTGTGTGTGTATGCGTGCGTGTATATGCGTGCGCGCGCCGCGCGTGCGCGGTGTTGCGTGCGTGCGTGCGTAGTGAATTGTGTGTGTGAATGTGTGTGTGTGTGTGTGGTGTGTGTGTGTGTGTGGTAAGTGTGGGAAATTAAGTAGAGAGGAGGTCGGGTAGTAAGAAGAACAAGCCTTTCATTGTACCTTCCCCCCCCCCCCCCCCCCCCCCCCCCCCCCCCCCGGCCCCCTCCCCCGCCACTTCCACTCCACCTGACCAAAGTCAGGAGAGGTTGTTTGCCTGCCGCCCCTCCCCTCTTCCTCCCCTCCCACCCCCCCCCCCCCCCCCCCCTCCCCAAACCCACCTCCTCAATCAACTCAAACCCTATCTCTGATATCCTACGCCACTGTTTTTCCAGTTTCTTTTAAACGTACGTCTAGCTTACAAAGTTGTTCCTTCTTAACTTAGTTGCAGAAATCCGACTAGAAGCGCATTGTTTTTTGTTTGTTTGTTTGTTTTGTTTGTTTGTTTTCTCTGTTTTTTCTATTCTGTTTTTTAATCATGACAGCCATTATGGGCATATCATTCATTCATTTTTCTTTATCTATTGAGTGTATGTGATTTATTTATGGATTCATTCATTGGTATAGTGAAGTACGTGTTTATTCATTCATTTGTTTTGTTTGTTGTATATCTCGTCTCTAGTTTTTAATTAGTTATTTCATTTGGGATGTAGTAGACACTGACCGCTCCATCTTTGCCCCGTTTTGGAACGACAGATGCATACATAAGCCTATTGTAATCTTTTGCTGTGTTTTTTCTCTTCTTCTTTCTCCACCCTGTCTGCGGTCTTCTGTCTGTCTGTCTGTCTGTCTGTTCTCTCTCGTCTCGTCCTCTGTCTGTCTGTCTGTCTGTTCCTGTCTGGCCTGTCTGTCGCTCTCTTGCTCTCCTCACGCCATCTCTCCTCTCTCACTCTCCTCTCTCTAACTCTCTCTCTCCTCTCTCTCTCTCCTCGGGGTGTTGTGTGGGTCGCACATACATAATACATACCCTTTTATTGTTATGGTCTGACCCAGTGCATAGCTGTTTTTGTTTCTTTCTTTGCAGTTGAAGCTCTTTTTTACCAGCGCTGTGAAGTCGTTGGACTAACACTATTATGGATCATTCTTTGTCCAAGTGCCGTACACACATGAAGACCATACCATGCCATGCCATCAGTGTCTGTTATGGTTTGTTGGTTGTTTTTTCTGCAAAGAATAAAATTTGACCTTTGGATAGGTTCGTCAGACTCGGCTGATTAGCTCATCCTCCTCCTCTGGTTGTTGGCTCAGTGCTTGTGTCGATATAGATCGTTAGAATCATAGATCTATATACTCATCTCCTCTGAGTACTACTATCTAAGATATATCTTCTCGTCTATTTGCAACAACCATATCTCTGTCTCCTGTATATCTGGCTCTCTCTGGTATCTATTGTCTCGGATATGACCTACTCTCTCCTCTGCGATATCCTATCTTAGTCTCTCTATCTCTGCTCTTTCGCGCTCTACGATACCACAACCCCATCCTCCCTCTCTGTCTCGGTCTCCTCTCTGGTATCTCTCTCCTCGTGTCCTCTATTTAACAAAACCACCACCCTACTAAAAATCGCGCATCTCTCCACCGCTCTATCTCTACAAAACCCTCATCGCTCTATCTCTCTATCTCTATGAGATCTCCGCCCTCCTCAGGGACTGCACATCTCTCAGAAAACACCAGAAAAAACTGAGATCTGGTGTGCCGTCTAGTACTCGTGCTCGTCTTCGGTATTAATTTGCGGCAACAAAGCGTCAGTCGCTAACATATCACACACACACACACACACTGACATCACCGTGTGGCCCAAACACACCTGGCACACGAACGCACGCACGCACGCACGCAAAGCACGCATGCACCCACAACGCACCAACACACACACACACACACACCACACACACACCACCAACACACACACACACAAACTACTGATAGGGAACCAAGACATGTACTGTGAAGAGGAAAAAGTGTCACTGGGGCAAGCACGTGCTATGGCGACGCGTTCTTCGCCAGCAAGGAGCCCACGTGCCAGAAAATCTGCTATGACCGTGAAGATATACTAAAACAAACAAACTAAGAACCATCACAACCAAAACGTTACGTACAATACGTCGACAGCATCCAAGGCAGGGACCCTATTTTTGTCCACCCCGTCCAGAAAGGAAATGAGGAGCAGGACACCAAGGTTTCAAGTTTCAATTCACCTGCCCTCAAGCAAAAACACCACCTCACCGTCAAACGTGATTACTTTAAATTCTGAAAAAATAAAAAAAACAAAAAAAATTCTTTCAAATGACGATGAAAAATGGAAAACACAAGCTGTTATAAATACATACCCAAAACTCCAACCGAATGTTGCTTACGACACCAAATCGCCTAATAGATAAGACAGCACAGAGCACACAGAACAAACAAGGAAACATCCGCGGAAAAGAATATTGCAAGCTTGCCTATATATAGGCCTATCCCGTACTGGTAACATCTACACATCATCAACAACTGAAGAAATGAACAAATACAAATGAACATTTATTCAAGTCTGGCACACCTTTTTTGATCTTCAATATAGTTAGACAAGTACTCGGACGAACAGTAACAAATACAGGTTACCTCGATTTGATTGAAATGAAAAGAAATCTTTAATTGACACTAATGAAATGCTTGCCATGGGCATTCAATCACCCATTACCGTCCTTACTATGA
>JADBJO010000514.1:432500-485000 GCA_016801955.1 Conus betulinus | reverse complement strand
GGGCTGACAGTAACCAACCCCGCGCTTAAACAGCCAAAAGAAGGGGCATAAAACTCACTTGAGAGACTGCTCTTGCACGGGAAAAAAAAAGAATTTTTCATTTTACACATCTTGTGTCGCCAGCAAGCTTGATGCAAAACAGGCACAGTTAACGCAACTTTGCACTTTTTATCCCGCGCGGTAACGAGGTCACCAAGACCCCCGTGCGCACTACCAGTTGACAGCCTTTCATAAACTGCCACACAAAGACACAGTTAATGAACATATCAGACCTTAATGATTCATGTGTGAGGGTTGAATGCGTAGCCTGCTACGATTTTCTTTGGAAAGGTTCTGTATAGACATAACATGTTACACTTAGTCACCAAAGATTCTGAACTGGGCCATCTAATCCGAGCTCATTAATTAAAGATCAAACACTGATACTTTGTGTGTGTGTAAATATTACATACATTCTGTTGTTGTTGTCGTCGTTGTTGTGTCTCTCTGTCTGGCAGCTTGATATCAACGTGTGAGTATGTGAGAATGAATGTGGGATAGTACGGGTGGTGGGAAAGAAAGGGATGTAGAGAGGGTGAGGAGTAGGGGAGGGGGGGGGGGGAGGGAAAAGAATTAGGGGACGTGGAATAAGTAGAAAGAGTTTCCTTTTTTTTTCTTTTTTTTTTTTTTTTGAAAAATCGCGTTTCATCCCCTTTTACGGATGATTAAGTAAACAAACACACAAACAAACATACAAACAAACAAACAAGACTAAACGCAAACAAACAGAAAACACGATTTTTCAACATGTCGTTCATGTTTAAAAGGTCTGCAGATGATTTTGATTTACTGCGTTTGACAAGCAGTGTAAACAATTTACGGTGATGTCATTGTCATGATCAGACTGTAAAAAAAAAAGTTTTTTTTTTATGAAACAACAGGATTCTTCAAAACACACGTGTTCTCCCCATCACAGCCCTAAAACATCACTGAGTTAGGACAGCGGCTAACACATATTCAGTCTAATTAAAAAAAAAAAAAAAAAAAAAAAAAAAAACTCGTTTCACGAGTCTCTCAAACAGCTGGCACAGTCGTTAACGAACTGCATAACTTATTAATGCGGCGTGCGAATTAACAGCCTCGATTGTCTTTACCAGTGACGTCATCTTCACCTCAATCTGTCGACCGACTTTCCCTACGCGGTTAGTCAGTTCCACAACGGCTGTGCGACGTTGTCAACAGCTACTGTAGGCCTCTGCTTGTTATTGACTCTCTCTCTCTCTCTCTCTCTCTCTCTCTCTCTCTCTCTCTCTCTCTCTCTCTCTCTCTGTATAGTCAACAGACCTAATGCAGCTGCGGAGAATCGCAGTACTTGTAACAGTAGCGTCTGTGTGTGTGAGCGTATTTTGGTCTGGGGAATCGGGTCGTTCCGTTGTGCGTATATTTAGTATCCCTGCGTGATCAACAAGAAGGCGGGGTGGGCGGCGGAAGGAAATTGCGGGGATTGAGAAGGGGGGAATAATGGGGTATGTTAGTATGTGTGTTTATCTCTTCTCAGTGCGATAGACAAGTGGTGTGTGTGTGTGTGTGTGTGTGTGTGTGTGTGTGTGTGTGTGTGTGTGTGTGTGTGTGTGTGTGTGTCTGTGTGTCTGTGTGTGTGTGTCTGTGTGTGTGCGTGCGTGTGTGTGTGTGGTGGTGGTGGTGGTTGTGGTGGTGTGTGTGTATGGTGTGTTGTTGTTGTTGTTGGTGGTGGAGGTGGTGGTGGTGGTGGTGGTGGTGGTGGTGGTGGTGGTGGTGGGTGGTGTGTGTGTGTGTGTGTGTGTGTGTGTGTGTGTGTGTGTGTGTGTGTGTGTGTGTGTGTGTGTGTGTGTTTGTGTGTGTGTGTGTGTGTGTGTGTGTGTGTGTGTGTGTGTGTATGTGTGTGTGTGTGTGTGTGTGTGTGTGTGTGTGTGTGTGTGTGTGTGTGTGTGTGTGTGTGTGTTTGGTGTGTGGTGGTATGGTGTGGTGTGGTGTGTGTGTGTGGTGTGGTGTGGTGTGTGTGTAGGAAATCATGTATGACTGAAAGAGTCAGGGACCGGAGGGAATGACAAACATGCAGAAGAGAGACATGCAGCGTGGTTAATAAGTGAGGGGGGAGGAGGAGGGAGGAGGCTGGAAAGAGCAGCGATCACAAAACATAGAAACCCTGAGACCAGTCGAACATAAACATAGGCAGAATTACAGTATAACAGACAAAACACAAAAAAGAAAGGAGATGATAGGAGAGGGAAGACAGGGAGGGCGGGGGAGGTGTGAAGAGCGAGAGTGGGTGCGATAAGAGAGCATGTTTAGAACAATCTGACAATCAAAAAATCCAAAGAGATACAAAACAATCGATTTTCAAGCAGGGGGGGGGGGGGGGGGGGGGGGGGGGGGATAGAAAAATAAAGCACAAATGAGGGGGGAAATGCATAAATGATAGCCCAGTCGCCACGGGTAGGAGGGGATGTCATTAACTCAAAGTTGTACTGACATTAAGAAAACATGAACAACAATACCAACGTTTTTCATTCAAAGCAAAGAAGTATAATTAACACACAAAAATACGCGCGCACACACACACACACACACACAAGCACACACACACACACACAAGCGCGCGTGCGTACTCACGCACACATACACACACACATACGGGCGCGCGTGCCCGCGCGCACACACACAAAAACGTACGCACTTACATAAATACACAAATACACGCATCTCAATACGAACACACCCATACCCTCACATACACTCAAACTTACACACACACACACAGACATACACACGCCCCCCCCCCACACACCCACACACACGCGCACACACACGCGCGCGCGCGCACACACACACACACACACACACACACACACACACACACACGCGCGCGCGCGCGCGCACACACGCACACACACACACACACACACTCATACTCGAGCACTCGTACACACATGCATTCACTCTCATAAACACACGCATACACGCACACATACACGCGCACGCACATATACACATCCACGCCCATTCAGGATACGCTTTGGTGTTTGCATTAATCCGATCTGTCGGAGTGTAACAGCAGGGGCCCAGAGAAATCCACCAGTCGGACATCGACACAAGTCTGGAGCAAGCTATAGACAAAAAAGTAATTCGGAAGGATGTGTTCCATCAAACGGATGATGTGAGTGTGCTGCTGTGTGAAATCAGACGACGTCGTTCATGAATATTCCTGCGATCCGTGTTCGGAAGACGATCGCTTTTTCTGGTTTAACAAGCAGGAAGAAAGACACATGTCATAAGAGGAATGTCTTAAATTGTCCTGCATTTGGAAAGGAAGACGCATCGGCAACACGAAGCATGCAGAGACCCAAGCATGTGCTCTATGGCGGCTGCACGCTGTCACGGACTGATCCAGTTTTACCTGGGGTGACCGTCGTCTACAGAACTGACAGTGAATACCAGTGACATTTTCTCGTTCATGATTTCGTCACGTAAAGTGAAAAAAAAAGGATATTGCTGTGGTTTCCATGTTAATAAAATCGAAATTGAGTCGCGTTTTGTTGTTGTACCTACATCCCGCCGATTTGCTTAATGGGCTTTACAGCCTAACAGCATTAAACTTCGTTCATTCGTTCGTTCGTCCAAACATCAAAGCAATAAGCCTATAGACGAGATAATTTCTACTACACACACACACACACACACACACACACACACACACACACACACACACACACACACACACACACACACACACACACACACACACTAAGAGCCCATATATACCGGTATTCAGAAACACCAATTCTGTGTGACTACATGTATATCCAATACATGGTAGTCAAGGATCATTATCCAATACATGGTAGTCAAGGATCATTAAAGTATGGAACTGGCTGACATATTACTCGTAAGAGTCGAACAGCTTATGGGTGTATGGATTGGGGGATTGGGAGAAGAGGGAAGAAGATGGGGGGGGGGGGGGGGGGGGGGGGGGGGGAAAAAAAGCCTTGCTCTACGTGCAAATTAGACGCCGAACCATACTGATATGGAATATGTCTAGAATAAGATTTTAACATTTCAAAAATTCGCGAATTGGTTTTAAAAAACAAACAAACAAACAAACAAACAACAAACAAACAAACAAACAAACAAAAAAACTGTTAGGGGGGAGGAGGCAGGCAGTGAGGAGGGGGGGGGCGGTGGAAGAATTAAAAAATCTTCCAAGTGGATGAGATTTTAATAAGAGTAACAGCCAACATTGCCAGGCTCCAACCGTTCTCATAACTGGGATTAAAACACTTGACAAAGTCAACGGAAGCTTGAAGGACTTCACCTTATCATGAAGAGGCTGAAAGTGATTTTTTTTACTAGTACAGTCAAATGAAAAAATGAGGGATATCGAGAGTCTGACCACATGCACAAGCAGGTGCCGGTTTTAAATACCTACCTAACCAACCATTAACCCGCAGCCTATGTACAAGGTTACGATTTGGGATTGGCCCTGGAGGATTACAGCATTTGCTTGATGGTTTCGTCATATCCCATCTGTGCTTCCGAGCTGAATCTTCAAGGTATTGTTTCTGTCTTATGTTCCAGATTGAACTTGTCAGAATGTGGATAGCTTCAGATGAAGAAAGAAGGATATCACAATTCAAAACATCAGATTTATTTCTTGCAGCTTCCTTAGCATAAAAGTCAGCTAAATCATTGCCACGTAAACTAGAGTGCCCTGGAACCCATAACAGAGTTACATCGATACCCCGGGTTATTAACTGATGAATGAGAAATAAGATCTCACACACCAAGTCTGAACGACTAGATTTTGATTGACAATGTAAAGCCGTAAGCGCTGATTTTGAGTCCGTCCGATAGTATAAGTATTTGTCTATGTATAACGGGCATGTCAAGTATAAAATCTAGTGCTTTCAAAATAGCAAATAACTCTGCTGTAAATGTAGAACATCCTTTCGTAATATGGAATTTCTTTCTAATGCTAAGCGCTGGTATTACAAAGGAAGCCCCAACATCGGAAGAATCTAAAACAGAACCATCCGTGAGAATGTGTAGATGGGAATCGTATTTCCTGTCTATCAAGTCTTTGGCATAGGATGATAGCAACAGAGGATTATTTTCTTTTCTTTTTTATTTAAAATCCCCGTAAGTAGATGATTTCAGCCTGCTCTGACAACCACGGAGGGTATGAACAACATGGAACCTGGCAGAGTATGCAAATACTGGCACATAAGATGGTTGAAGTAATGGTCTTTGAAGGTTGATATGCATTGGTGTTGTTTGGTTGATTCAGGGAGCGAGTTTCCATTGACAGGAATCTGAATAGTTTAAACTGGATTTGAAGTCAATTCTAGGAACAGGGGCCTGAAGTTTGGGTAGAGTCCTTGAGAATTAATTGAGGATCTGTGAACTAATGTTGAGGGAGAGACGAATGTGAACTAATATTGAGAGAGAGAGAGAGAGAGAGAGAGAGAGAGAGAGAGAGAGAGAGAGAGAGAGAGAGAGAGAGAGAGAGAGTGAGAGACGCGCAAAATTATATGTGAATCAAGCGCACCCACGGTCATATCACAATCAAGCATTGCCCAAAAAAATACCCCGGAAGTAGATGATCTGCTTCCGGTACCAAGTGTTCTTTCGAAGAACTGAAACAATGGACACCCCGTCCGGTTTTCGACGCAGCGTAAGTCAGTGCAACCAGGTAATGATGGTTGTTGTGAAGTGATTGAGTCCATCTACGTATCGTGCCGCTGTTGTGCAAGTGGCTGCATGGAGCTTGCTGTTGTTAAAAACTGCATTGCAGACTGCGATGACTGTCGTCGGCGGCAAACCTCCCTCTGAAGCTCAGGGACCTCTTAGCCCTACTTTCGACACTCACTTCAAACTTAATTTCTCAGCAATATTCACATTTATTCCCCAAAAAGAAGATAATCTCTTGATTGGAAAGTACCCTGGTTGTTCAGCAAATGCCAGAAATATATCCAAATCAGCCTATTTAAATTATTTCTGCCTTTATTTAGTTTATTATCAGTGAATCAGAAATTACTTGATTGTAATAAGCTCACGTTCAAAGGGAAGTTATTACGGAGTTTCGAATGGGATGTCCCGAAACTGTAGGTTTGCCGTTATTTGTTTCGAACTTTTTGAGTTCCGCTTTCATGTGTGTGTCGCCACGGTTATGCTTGTGTACATTCCTCTTTTGTAAGATTTCAAGAGTTTTCTGTTCTGACCAGTTAGTGTCATTGTCACTTTTTTTGTCCTCCTCCACCTTATGGACTCAGTACCTTACAAATACTCATTCCTTGATCTCTGAACTGAATGTGCATCATTGCATGTCTATGGCACATTAACTTAATAATCAGTGTCATTTACACAGCTTTGAATTGAGCCATGTAGGCGTTCAAGTGCTACCGAATCTTCAGCAAATTTAGTTTCCGAGCTGTAAATTATTTAAGTACAATTGAATTTGTGTTGAAACTGAAATTGATGCAGAACTAGAGCATTCCACAATTCAAAATTTAGCTTTGATAAGATGAATGATTGATCAGTTTGAGGTATTGAATGACTGACTAATTCAATGGTTTTGTTTTCATGTTTACAGACTCTGCACAAGTTAGTTTTTCAGAAACCAACTAGCATACTATGACCA
Organism: Conus betulinus; assembly: GCA_016801955.1. Lineage (NCBI taxonomy): Eukaryota > Metazoa > Mollusca > Gastropoda > Neogastropoda > Conidae > Conus > Conus betulinus. Next base: position 478,345 of record JADBJO010000514.1, on the reverse strand, counting down.
TGGAAACTGGTATAGTTTATGAAATTAAAGCATATGATAATTAAATTATAACTGGTTAAAACTGGTACAGTGGTAGACAGTTGTTAGAGTTATAAGAATTTAGGGGCATTCTTGGGTAAAATTTGAAAACAGCAATTAAGAGAGAAGGCTGAATTTTATTTCTTGCCAGTGACTATGTTAGGAGACATTCAGACTGAATTAACCTGGCAAAAATTTATTGTAAACTACAGTGGTTTGTATTGAGTGTTGGAACATAGCTAGTATTTGCTATGTCAAGTCATACTTCTCGATTTAGATATAAGATTTTGGTGTCAGTAAAATTGATTGACACATAACTATAAAATTTTGTAAAGATCACAAGAATGTTATCTCAGAGATTTAAGCGAGACAGTGATAGATTTATATCAAATCCCGTGGGTGAGAAGGGAATAGGAGTTACACACACACACACACACACACACACACACACACACACACACACACACACACACACACACACACACACACATATTATAAACTGAATTTGATTAGAGCTGTGAAAGGTAACAAAGTGACATTTGAAAATTGAAACTGGCAACAGCCTCCTAAAAACATAGCAAGTACTGAGTTGATACTAACTTCAGTATGACTATGAGCTGCATGAGTGTAGAGTGTGCACTATACATGTCTACATATGAATATTTTCTTGTTCATTAACAATGCTGATAGGCATTGACCTGCATGATGTATGATTAGAACGTAAAAAAAAAAAAAAAAAAAGAGAAAATCTGTGAAGTGTTTCAATGTTTACAAGCTTTAAATGTGTTCAGTGTTCTTTCATTTCAAGACATGTCGAAGTATTGCTGCCTTCTCCTTTGTTTCATAATTGAGTTTGGAATAATTTTTTTTTTATCTTTGTCTTCTGTGAGGAGATGTAAAAACATATAAATTTGATCACCTTACATATTTTTTTAATGAAAGCTTTGAAGTTAAATGATTGATTGTAACTGTAGACATTTTCTCATTTTGTGAGCACATTCACTTCATCATTACTTCAAGTATTTTTATGCTGGTTTTGTTAGCTGCTGGTGTAAGTTACAGTTACCATAGGATATTACTATTAGTAATTTGATTGGGGAATTAGATGTTCAACACAAAATGGGGTTGGCATTAGTGGTTCCATGCCTTTTATTAGATTTCATTTTTTTTCTGTACAGTGTATGTCAGTTGCTGTTCATGATAATTTCATTGTCTGAGAATCAGAAAAATGTGGTGTATGGGTTAGAATAAGATGTACTTGATGAGTCAGTTATCATTTTGTAACTATGGTTGTCTGCCTCCATTCTCAATTTTTTTTCATTGCACAATGGTTGTATCCTATATATTACTAGATGCAATATAAAATTGTAACAATTAAGCTGTTATGTATTATCAAGCATTAAGTAGAAAAAAAATCAGTATTTCATCAAATGAAATATATCATTTTGGTTTTTTCTGTGTAGTGTTTCAATCACTGTCTATATAGGTTTAAAAAAAAAAAGTCACACTTTTGTTGTGTTGTGTTGTTACGTGTTGTGTAAATTGTTTTCTTTTTTTCCCATTTGTCTTTATGCTTCAAGCTCACTTCATACTATTCATTATCAGTTTTTATGGTCAACAGTTGAATAGTGAAATTATATTCAGGAGAAAAGTGAACCAATGAAGTTTTCCAGAATAGTACTGATCTATTAATTGATGATAAACTTTGTATCCTGTGGTGGCTTAACTTTTTGGAATATTGCTTACTGAAGGAACATTTTAGGGATAATTGCAGAGACTTTTTTTTTTTTTTTTTTACATTGCTTTTACTTTTAGGAATAAACTTTGACATTTTTCCAAACCACTTTTTTGGGACTAGTAGAGCATATGAACTGTCATTTCAGTTGACTGCAAGAGAAAGAAGTTAACATTTTCCAAGATACTTTTAGTCTACCTTTTGGCCAGACTAATGTCTGATTAAATGGACAGCGTACATATTTACAGCATGATGCATTGTTCTTGCTGTGCAGTATGCTTGTCACACTATTTCTTCAGCCTGTCTAAAAAAAAACAATTGTCGTAAATTACGGTTATTAATGAGTAGCACTTATTTTTGTTTTATGATAATTTGGGACAGTTTGTAGACTTTATGATTTTTAGGCTCTCTCTCTCTCTCTCTCTCTCTCTCTCTCTCTCTCTCTCTCTCTCTCTCTCTCTCTCTCTCTCTCTCTCTCTCTCTCTCTCTCTCTCTCTCTCTCTCTCTCTCTCTCTTAAATCTTAATTCTTTGTAGAAATCTAGCTGTTTTTAAATAAGGGTTTTTGTTCTTCTTCTTGTTGTATTCAAGTTTATTGAAGGACTATATGTGACATCAAATTTTTGAAATTTTATTCATTTAGCATTGCATACATTTGATAACATTTTGACTTAAGTTGCATTAATGATTTTAATTATAATCAGTGTATCTTGATAATGAACAGTGCATTTGAATTGCATTAATGATTTTAATGATAATCAGTGTGTATTGATAATGAACAGTGCAGTTTACCATTTTTGTGTTGAAAAAAAGCTATTTTAGTTGACAGTGGTAAATATGCAGTAAGTAATATTTAGCTGTAGTCATGATGAAAGTTACTGAAATTAAAATGCAAAATCAGATTAACTCAAACTGTGTGTCTGATTTAGTATTACTGATTAGCATAAAGTGTTGTGGAAGATAAGAAGCTTGAGAAACATTTGTGACACTGACAAGATAAGAAGCTTGAGAAACATTTGTGACACTGAAATAGCAACATTGATTATGATACAAAATCGAATTGATTAAAACAGCTTGGGTGCAACTTCTTTCAGTGTATTACAGAAATTGGTCTTTTTGGAACAGCTAAAAACAGAAGTTCTGTTTTCATCAAATGCACATGCTCGCACGCACGCCCACACACATACACACACACACACACACACACACACACACACACACACACACACACACACACACACACACACATGAAGATAGAGGAAGAGAAAGACAGTAGAAAACATGTTTGTGTCTTTTATTTGCATATATCATTATATGTATAGATATGTGTACTAAAACACACAAATGCGTGCATGCACAAAAAAAACACAAGTGCACGCACTTGCTCACAGATACACACACACACACACGCATGCACGCACGCACGCACGCATGCATGCATGCACACACACACACACACACACACACACACACACACACACACACACACACACACACACACATGTACTGACACACACATGCTCGTGCAGACAGACACAGATACAATCATGGAATTTGTTGTATCACAAAATTATTTTTCTTCTAGTTTGACCTTGTACCTTGCTTGTGAGTGTATTTTTTCTGCCCTACTCTATCATTTAATTCATTTTACTTCGTTCAGCGGGTGAAGTGCTCACTACTCTGCTTTTTGTGAAAATTGACCATTAACTTTGTTTTACCTTAATATACTGAAACCATTCAGTAAAGGAATGATTCCAGAGGGGCAGAGGCGACGGGGCCGAGGCGGAAGGGAGGGGGGAGCGCCACGACCCCAGCTGTTTCAAGACACCAGCGCCAGTCAAGGACCATCCCATCCCCAGGCCTACGGCGTGAACAACTATGGCCAGCCTCAGTATGGTAAGAAGATGAACGCGTAGCTTGAAACTGAACTTTACCACTTAGGAAATCTCTTTAGTGTTTATTTTAATAAAGTCTGCTGAAGTAAAGAATTTCTTTATCACTGTCATTTATGTTTTTGGGGAAAGGGGGCAAAGTGGGGTTGGAGAGGTGGGGATCAAAAGAAAAGAAGTCCAAGCAGTAGATTCAAAGCATGCATGTGAAATGAATTAAATGAGAATTGGTTGGCACTATTTTTTTTTTTTTTTTTTTTTTGTGTGTTTTATTTGTATCTTTGCTTGCTTCCAGCAGCACTTCAGTTCATTTTCAGTCTTCTTCTCTCTGTACTAGAGATATCCCCTAAGCTTGTCTCCCAGTCCAGACTCGCTCCCTTGAAAGACATATTTTTCTGCAACAATTTCTGTCTTTGTTGACTACATTTGATTGACCTCTAAATTAAGAAAACTCCCTCCCTTTCAAGGTTTGTTTTTGTGTATAGCAATGCTGTCTTGGCCTACACTAGGTAGTTACATATCTGTAAATACATTTTGTTGTTGTAAGGATTATTGGGAACAATAGCATCAAGATCCCATGGTGTTCATAGCTTCCCCTATGGAAACTGTGTGTTGCAGGCTATGAGGCATCGGCTGGCTATCCCCCTCAGCAGCAGACGAGGTACCCAGGACAGCAGTTTTTTCCAAGACCCCATGGCTAGCATGGCTGTGCAGTATGGCACCACACTGGCTGACCAGGGCAAGGAATATGTCCACAAGAATGTGAGCTGGGCCTTGGATTATCTTCACACTGTTGATTTATTTTGTTTTGTTGCTTCTTTGTGTTATTGAGCCTCTTTCTTATTTCTTAATTTGTTCACTTTTTGTTATATTTATTTTGTTTTGTTGCTTCTTTGTGTTAATGAGCCTCTTTCTTATTTCTTAATTTGTTCGCTTTTGTTCTACCCTTCTGCCTTTCTTGCTGAATTATTGCTGTTCTGTTTGTCATTGAAAGTTCTGGTTTTCCTGTATGTATTTCTTTTTTTTTCCACAAAAAAACGTGTCTTGTGTAAACACTAAACATCAAACAAGGGTACATCATCTTAGCGATTTGCTGATCCACATCATCCAGTGTACATACAGATTAGTACATTAATGTCGATTCATAACCAAAAGGTCTGAGGGAAATGATTCTGTTTGTCTTTATGATCATTTTTACTGTGTGAAGCATTGTTCTTTTTTTTTTTTCTGAGATTGTGTATTATTGCATTTCTGCGATGACTGCATATAAGATATGCGTCCGTTGCTTTGATTACACAATTGAAGAGATAATTCTTTTTTTGATAATCAACAGAACATTTTGTTTTGTGTGTATCACCTGTTGTCTGTTTCTTTGCTTCATTTTACCAGTTTTTTATTTTACTTGTCTTGGCTTCTGTGCTCCCCTCATTGCTAGTACTCTTGTGCTGCTTATTCCAGCAACAAATGTTTAATCACTCCCAGACTTGCCATGTCACAACTCTGGTAGAGGGCAGCCCACGTAGAGCAGTCATTAGACTGTTTATGACAGGTTCCATTTCCGAGTAAAGATTTGGGGAAATGAAAAGAAAAGAAAACCATGTTTCATGAAGCAGATAGTGTTTAGCCTGTGAATCAGATTAATTCATCTACACAGAAAAAAACAAAAAAAAAAAACGTGCTGTTATTCTTAAGCTGTGATTAACAACAAATTATTCACATACTGGGCTGTGGTTGTAGTAGAGTCGTAATGAGCAACGTGGGTACAGTGCCACCGAGTTGGCACAAAAGATGGGACAGCACACACACACACACACACACACACACACACACACACACACACACACACACACACACACACACACTCGTCATGTACAAAGTTATTGTTGATATGAATGATTTTAAATGATAACTGTATATATAGCAGTTATGTTCAGACAGTTTCATTTTGAACATTTTGCAGCTGGAGAAGTATGTGGCGACATCCAAGCTCAAGTACTACTTTGCTGTGGATACAGCCTACGTTGGGAAGAAAACTAGGTCTGCTCGTCTTCCCATACACACATTCGGTGGGTGCATGGTTGTTGATTAGTGTGACAGAAGTGCAGTTAATGATTCAGGATTCAGCACCAACATGTGTGTGAGATCTGTTACTCACTTGCATGCACACGTGGCTGCATGCATGATGTTATGTATGGCACACAAACACACACATGAGCACAATCACAGACACTCATACAAAACACACTCGGGCATGTTTGCAAAAAGACTTAAACATTTAAGAGACACATTAGTGGTGGTGTAAGTGCAAAATTTCAGCAATGAAGAAAACTTGGGTGAGTTACAAAGCATAAACATTTGTGAGTTATAGTTGTTTTTTATACACATATGAAAAGAACACATCACAGAGTATCCTAATCATACAAGTATGTAATTCAAGTAAATGGTATTTATTACTGCAAAACTAATTTACATGTAACATAAACATACAGTACTCATACTCGGACACAAGTAAATTTGTATGCATACAATGTATTCTCATCCATGTATATTTGTATATGTGTGCATGCGCACATGCACACGCACACGCGTGCACACACATACACACAAATACATCCACATGCATACTCAGAATTATTTGCAAGAGATGAGCTTTTTCTTCACACAATCATACACACTCACACATGGGCACATGTGCATGCACGCACGCACACAGGCACACACACACACACACACACACACACACACACACACACATATGCACACACACATATGCACACACACACACACACACACACACACACACACACACACACACACACACACACACACACACACATGCAGAAACTTGTACAGATAGTAATTTACACAGATTAGCCTCCTTTTCTTTGTCTTCTTCTCTTTATTGTACAGTGTGTTTTAATTTTTTTCTCTCTGGTTTTCAGAACTGGTCAATACAGTACAACCAAGATGATCCCATTGCTCCCAGATATGAGATCAATGCACCTGATCTTTATATACCAGGTAATCTAACTGGTTGTTTGAGGAGTCAATCACTTTTTCTCTTTGTTTTATTCTCTATGTAAATGTCACTTCTCTATTTCTCTGTCTCTGTGTGCCTCTCTCGTGCATTGCTTTTCCTCGAACAGCTGAAGTATATCAACATGCCCGAGGCTGAAAACAAATCTTGGAGATTGATGTGCATTAAAGTATGAAAACAAAAAAAAAAAGCATTTTTGCATGGTCATTTTCTGTGTAGTGAACAAAGTCAACTGTTGTGATGTGAAAAGGTCCAGAAAATGTCATGTACGGGACATGTGGGTAATTGACAGTGTTTGGAAATACTAGAGACACTGAAGACTACAAGCTATGTTGACCTGCTATTCCAACAATTTAGAGTGAACACTGGTCATGTTTTATCTGACTTCTTTCACCTCCAGCCACACACACACGCACGCACGCACACACATGCACGCACACACACGCGCGCACGCACTCGCATGAATGCACGCACGCGCGCACGCACCCATGCGCATATTCTCTTGCTAAAGACAAAAAGCAGCAATTTGATTGTCTCATCTCCAGCATATCTATTCACTGTCCAAATCTCTAGTGTCTGTTTGCCCAAATGTTTTTTTTCTGCTGTTTCTTTTTTTGTCATTGTTGCATTTGAATGTTTTTGAGTAACGCTTTATGATTTTTAAGGTAAAAAATGTAGGGGAGAAAGAATGAAGTGGAGTTGTGGGCCTCTTCAGCATGGCCCAGTCTTTTCTGCCCTAAAGGTATTAGTAAATTAGCAGTCATGGTACACATATGATAAACATCTTTTGAGAATATTCACATTCCCGCTCACTGCATTTTCTTCAGGACAGGTTTTTTACCCCCTTGGTGTGTTGAATACCCTGAAAGGGCTGTGGAGGATGGACCATAGGAACTCTGTAAATGAAACAGACCCTGATGTTCTCCATTGCAAATGTCCAGCAGGAGTCCGTCCAAGTTCTTTTACATTTTCAAGCAATTCTGAATGCTCATGTCTCTGTGCATTTAGATTTCCTTTACAGTTTTCAAATCAAACTGAATGAAAAAGCAACAAAATCAGCATACCAAAGACATATAAGCATGTTGATAGTGCATTTTCATGTGGTTGATTAATGTTATTTCAGTTACTTTTATTGGTATCAGGATTCATTTTATGTGACTCACTGTGTGTGTGTGTGTGTGTGTGTGTGTGTGTGTGTGTGTGTGTGTGTGTGTCTCACTTTGTGTGTGTGTGTATGTGTGCATGCTTGTATGTGCGCTGGTTGACAGAGTTGTGGTGCCATTTATGCTGTTTTGTTTTATCACAGAGTTGTAAGTTTACCAACACTTTTCATTCCGTAATAAGTTCATTCTACGTGTCTGTTGCAGTCATGGCGTTTGTTACCTATCTCCTTGTAGCTGGCGTTGTAATGGGTACACAAAACAGGTAGGTTGATGATTCCAGTCTGTCTCCTTTTGCTTTGTTTGCTGTTTCATGTATCGCATTCTAGCACTTGATATACAGCCGCACCCGGGTTTTGTCCTGTTATAGCCGTGGCACCGACAGTCCACAGACAGCATGAGTATTGAACCATCACGAGGCAGTCCACCATGGGAGACGCTGCACGGCAACTAAGTCACTGTGGTGTGTTCAGTCATGTGTGTTCTGATCTAGCATACGCAGAACACCACATACGAAGCCCCCTACCAGTAATACTAACAGCTGTTGTGAAGCTGGAGTTTGTGAGCGTCTCCCTCTGGAGGGTATCACCACAGTGACCTTCCCCATGAAGTTTGCCATTACTGACAACTTTGACATGAACTTGCCTTGGGCGTGAACATGGAAAGGGAGCTGGACATGAGATCACCTGTAGCCTAAGCAAAGCATGAAAGGCCATAGGGTTGGAGACCTTTTTGTGTTATGGTTAATGGTGATGGGGGTGATGAAAATCAATGACCAGAATCAACAAGGCTAGTGTAGCTTTCCTGCAGTTCAAGAACGTCTGGGGTTCAAGAGACCTGTCAGTCAACACCAAGATCAGGCTCTTCAACACCAGCGTGAAGTCAGTCCTGCTATGTGGAGCCGAGACGTGGAGAACCACCATAACAGCGACCAAGAGGATCCAGACATTCATCAACAATTGCCTGAGACGAATCCTCCACATACAGTGGCCTGACAAGATCAGCAGTGCAGAACTATGGCAGCAGACAAGACAGAAGCCAGCGAGAGCTGATATCCAACAATGTCACTGGAGGTGGATAGGCCACACTCTGCACAAGCCAGCCACCAACACTGTGAGACAAGCCCTCAGGTGGAACCCCCAAGGCAAAAGGAGGAGAGGCCGGCTGAGGACACATGGTGACGGGACCTGGACGCAGATGCCAAGAAGATGGGCCATGCATGGAGGCAGCTGGAGAGACTGGCCCATGACAGAGACAGCTGGAGGGACCTTGTGGGTGGTCTATGTCCCAGTGGGGGCAATGGGCATAAGGCATAAGGCAAGGGTGATGAGAATGAGGCTGTGGAGTTCCACTCTGATCACAGAGTTTGCTGTCATAATATATTCTAGAGCCAGCTAGGGCCTGAAAAATGCAATGTAAGCAAGACTGTTACGAGTGCAACCTTTAGGTGGTTGAAACTTGACTGTGTTGTTCCAGTCTTACCATTTGAGCAATAGCGCCATCAGCTTTGGGTAAGAGCAAGTGGCAATTAAAAAAATATCACAAAGAAGTGCCTTTGATGGGAACCAAACCCCCAATCTCCCAGCATATAAGTCCATGATACTTACTGTTGCACCACAGCGGCTGTTAAGGCAGTACATTTTGGTATAGTTTTAGCATTTTAGATGTATTTGTTGACAGAATTTTACAGACCATTTTTCTTTTTTTTTTTTTTTTTTTTTTTTTAATCTGCCCAATGTTTATGTGTACATTACTCTCTGACAGATGCTCTTGATGAATAGAAAAAGAAAGTCTTAACAGTGATTCAGAAAAAAAAACGTCAACAGTGTAGTTTAACTTTGACAAGAAAACACTGGATTGGGATGGACAAAAGTGTCTTAGGAAGATGTATGCTTAAGACATGAGAATCACTTGCAGAGGCTTCTTTGCATTTAGCTTTGCTAGTTGTTTGATTTTTTTTTTATTCAATGAACCAAAGAAATTACCAAATACTATGCATGTGATTAAGAGAGTAAAGGTCAATTTTTTTGCCTTTGAATTGGATGATTGTTTGGATCATAATTATTATAGAAGAGACGTCTCTCATTGAATGATTGTAATAATACCAAGAAAAAAACATCTATCCGCCTCTGTCTTCACACACATACACACACACCCCCCCCCCCTCACTCCTCATCCCCTTACTCCCACCACCACCACCCCCCCTACTGCCCAGTTACCCCATTCATCTTTCGATTTATATTGTCCCAAGCTGGTCACATGCCACTAATCTGTAGCATTTTTTTTTTCTTACTGTCTTCAAGATTATTAATAGTTTGTTTTTATTAATCCAGAGGGGGATTAGGCGATCAGTTTGCAGGTCTTATGCAAATTAGTTGGCAAAAAATGGGATCATTTCTTCTTCTGCTTGCCCAGTCTGATACTCCTGCGGACACTCCTCGTATAGACAGGCAAGGATTAATCCCATCTACCAAACAAAGGGAGTGGAGTTTTGTGTGTATGACAGTTTTTTTTTTTTTTTATCTCGCCATAAAGGGCAGCCATGCTCCAACTTCGGGGAAGGTGCATGCAATGTGAAAAGCGTCGTCCATACCAACAGCCAGACTAGCCCTGTCTTCCAAAAGTTTGTGATTGGATTTTACATTTTGTGCAAGATGTTTTGCGTGCGTTCACATACGGAACTTCGGTTTACAGTCTCAATCGAAGGACTATGGGAAATGGATTCTGTACCAATGTTAACTCCATGGGAAAAATTCCCCTGTACTGAAACAGCCTGGCGGAGATTCAAACTTGCAGCCCCAGGATCACAATCTGGCGCTCTACCACTGAGCTATTCTGGCCCCCCCCAAATTGGATCAGTTCACATATGAACTGTTTATTTGCAATTGACCGGATCAGATGGGCATGTACACAACCTTACACATGTCATTATTTGAAGACAGAAGTCATTCATTAGTTTTCTGAGTACATATGTGTGTGTGTGTGTATGTGTGCTTTGTGCATTTTTTCTGTGTTTTGCTTCATTTCTTTTGGCAAAAAAGAAGTTGTAGGTGGATCTTACAGTACTTTGATATTTTATAGAAGGCTGATGACACAGTGTACAAAAAAGTCTTAGCATCTCAGCAGTGTCAGCTTTTACATTGTTTGAAAATAAACACTTGTAAACAGTGATTACAGTAATGTTAAAACTGGACTTTAAGGAAGACATTTTGCTGTAGTGAAAAGAATCGAGTAATCAGCAATGGTGATTTAGAAATTGTTTTCAGAATAGCTGTTTGCGAACAGTATATCAGGTAAAATATTGCTTTGTGAAGGACATTGGAACAAAACAGGATGAGTTAACATGCTCTCTGCGTACGCACACCTTATGTCAGTTACATACTTACGTTTAAAAGCAGTCAAGGCTGTCTGCATCTTGGTGATTTGTGTGTGTGTGTGTGTGTGTGCGTGTGCGCGCACGTGTGTGTATGTGTGTGTGTGTGGGGGGGTGGGTGGGGGGGGGGGGTGGATGTGCGCGTGTGTGTGTGTGTGTGTGTGTGTGTGTGTGCGTTCCCATCACAGGTTCACTCCGGAGCAGATAGGTGTGCAGGCCAGCACAGCTCTGGTGTGGGTGATCATCGAACTGATGGCTGTGATGTTCAGTTTGTATGTCATGAACCTCAACTCTGACCTGAAGTACACAGACTGCCTGGCCTATTCAGGGTACAAGTTTGTGGGGTGAGTGAACCTTTCTTTTCCCTCCTGTACCCCTCCTTCCTGCACCCCCACCCCTCCTCCCCAACTCCCCCGACTTTTTTAGAATACTTGAGCTGTTCAATCAAATCCCATATTCACATTTGTTGTGAAACATCGTTTTATCAGGATCCTCCCCAAAAAACAAAATTGGGATAGCAGGGAACTAACTTCGCCACAGTCCCCAGATAGGCCATCAAGAGTGATATACCATTAGTGAGTTCACATTGCGGCTTTGTAAAAAGAAATGAACCAAAACAAAGAAAATGCACTGGGGTGCACACGCACACACACGCACACGCACACATTTACGCAGAAAACAAATGAACGACTTCTCTATTCAAATTAATGTGTGCAGTTACACATGCCCATCTGATCCTATAAGTAGCAAGTAAAGAGTTCATGTGTGAAACTTATTTTCTTACCTGTCAATAGCAAAAATTAAAAAAAACCATAGTTCCTGCTCTTCCTTAAAGGCTCAGAAAGGCAATATGCAAGCAACATGAAAAATAGGTAAAGCACTTGCAGGATCTGGAAAAGAAGAAGACACATAAAGTGAGAAACCAAAGAAAAAGAAGCGTCTCCTTCCCAGGGCTTGAACAGGTGCTTACGAGAATCCATAACAAAAAAACAAATTAAGAAGAAAAATATAGAAAGTGACAAAAGAAACCTATTCTTCATTTTGCTTGCATATTGCATTTTTTCAGTCTTTGAGGAAGAGCAGGGACTATGGCTTTTTCCTTCAGAGTCGTTAAGGAGACCTTTCTTAGAGGCCGTTAGAATCTCTGGATATAAAGGTAACCAAAAATTGCTGTTGTGGAATGTTGAAAGTTCGACGACTCGGAAGAAATTTTATGTGTGTGTGTGTGTGTGTGTGTGTGTGTGTTTGAGAGTATATTATCAGCTGCCACACAATTTCAACAGATCAATCTACTGTTGTGTTTCTCTTGCCAAACAAACTCTTACTTTTATTTGATTTGTAACTTGATACTTTGGTGGGAGAATGTGATTCAGTGACAACCTCATTGTCTTGAGATGTAACCATTTGTTTATGAAATTGAAAATTGTTGCATAGCCATCTTTTTTTTTTTTTTGGTTTTATATGTGAGAACTATTTCCTTTGAAATAAATCCTTAAAGTATAGATGACACACACAGAGGAAAAAATTCATGATGATATGCAGTCTCTTCTGTTCTGCTGAGAGAAGGGCTCTCTGCAAACAGAATATTCCTGATGTTGGTTGACTTTCAGCTCACGCAGCAGCCTGTCATACAACTTTGTTGCATAGACCTATGTACAAGCAAACATTTTGTTGTCTAGTTCCTACCCTCAGTCTGAAATTTCAAAAAGCATTGGCAGTATCATTCCATGTATGAGGCATGAGTGTACAGAATGGGTAGCCCTGAGAGGACTTGGTTTTCGTTATGTGGTGAGAGCCCTAGAGGACTCTGCGTGGTTGGTCAGGCCACAGCTGTACTACAAGTGAAACAGCAGGCAATGTTTTATTGTACCTTTATTGTGTGTTTTTGTTTGCAGTATGGTCTTCAGCTTGCTGGCTGGTCTGGTGTTCAAGAGGATTGGCTATTACCTCACGTTTCTGTGGTTTGGGGCTGCTCTGTCCTTCTTTCTGGTGAGATGATCGGTCTTCACACTGTTGATCGTTTCTTGTGCTGCAGCAGCCTGTTCTGCTTCCCTAAGTCTTACGAGGCTTGGTGCATGGAGGTCTGAGACGGTTTTGCTTTGTTTAGGGGTCTCTGTTTTGCTGTACCTATGTAATAGTTCATTCTGAAGTGAGTGTCTTTCTGCAGGACACTGTAAAGTCATTCACACATCCCATCTCGTCCATGACATGCTCATGCATATATACACAAACACATTCCCACACACTCATTCATATATGCACATCATTTTGAGTTTAATGTCTAAAGTTTATGAGTGTAAGGATGTGCACACGTGTATGTCTGGTTTTGGAGAGAGAGGGAGTGTGCTTACCTGTGTGCATGCATGTGTACGTACATGTATGTGTTTTGAGGTGTGGATGTGTATATATATAATCACAGAAAGACCGCCAATATCATATTAAAGTAAATACCTAACCGGACTATGTATCAAACAAAAGGTAACTTTAAAAGCAAGAGCAGTATCAGAAAAAACATAAATTACAAACATGCATGATAAATATGGCAGGTATGCCCTTTGGCAAAATGTCAAAAACCATTAATATGGCTATTATTTTAGCAGTGAATATAGATTATATGTTTTCCGATGAAGTATGAGTTTTCTACTTTAGATTGTGTGTGTGTGTGTGTTGTGTGTGTGTGTGTGTGTGTGTGTGTGTGTGTGTGGTGTGTGTGTGTTGTGTGTGTGTGTGTGTGTGTGTGTGTGTGTGTGTGTGTGTGTGTGTGCTCAAAAAGTGGATGCATGTGGCTTGCTAGTCATTGTAATAACAATTTATTTCATAGAACATAGAAAAATTCTGCTTATCAGCCTTTTTGGGTTTTTTTTTTTTTCATGTTTGTGTTGAGATTGATTAGATGTTGCTTTAATGGAAACTGCTGACATAGTTTTGCTCAGAATAGAAATGACTGAATTAGAAGGATCCGGTTTTGATAAACAAAAATGTTCAGTAATTTATTGCTGTGGCTGATTTATCATCCATGCAAGACAGGTATAGCAAGGAATGTACAGACTTTCATATAATCAGCTTGTCCCACCCTAAAAGAAAACACACCATGTTGCTTTATGACAGGTACGAACTCTGAGACAGAAGGTGTTACCCCACGCAGCAAGCGACGGTTACGCCCGTGGCACCAAACGCAGCCTCTACCTTATCATCTCTGTAGCCGTGGCCCAGCCCATCCTCATGTGGTGGCTGACCTCACACATCATGTTTCCACGCAAGGCGTGATCCCCTGCAGGTAGAGGAAGCAGCTTGATCAGACTGGTCAGCGTGCTGAACAGTTGTGTGCAGTCTTTCCATCTTTACACAGAAAAAGATCACATTGGGAACAGACTGGTTGGGTGAGCAGTGTGTGACGTGCGCAGACAGAATGGTGGAACATGGACAGCTGTTTGTTACACCTGTTTGTTTTGTGGTCGGATCCATTTTTGATTTTCGCGAAAATGAATTTGAAAGGGTGTGTGCATGTCACTTATTTCATCCTTCTGCAGTTTTGATATTTATTTTCAGATTGGTATTGCAGAGGAATGTCAACAGCTGCCTTTCCAGGGAGAAAGTGATGGGTGAAGAGATGGAGGCAGCTGGATCCTGCCTTATATAATTGCTCACGTCCTTACAGTCCTCTCATCATGGTGTATTATGACTTGGGGGGTTATAAATTGAATGCAAGTGTGTGTTTGTGATAAGTGTTACATGAAGCTTGATATTTGCCTCTTTTTTGTGTGTGATCAGTGTCACATGAAGCTTGATAGTTGCCTGTGAAGAGAACTTGCATTGGTATATAGCTTGAAATGGAAGAGAAGAGAAGAATTCAAATTTGGCCTGTTTGTGTGGACATTTGTGGTATTATGTTTTTTCTTGGAATGTGTTTTCTTCTTTTCTTTTTTTTTTTTTTTGGTCTCTTTTGTCACATAGCAGTGATCAAAGCTGGAGTAAGTTTACTTTCAGTTCTTTGTCATGGAAGTGTCCTGTCTGCCTTTATGACCTGGAATGTTGTTGGTGTTTTTGTTGTTGTTGAAAGCAGGCACTTGGTCAATCAAAAATGAATGTTCAAGTTCTCTCACATGTGATGTTGTGCCTGTGTGGGGACTAGCAGGAATCACAGAAGAAAACCATTTTACTTATGATCACATGGGGCCAGTCCGACGAGTGCAATAAAGGGCTTAGGCTTATCTCCTATCTCTCAAAGAACATGACAACCTGTTAGGGATCGATGGTGGATTGGTCTGTTGTGATTGTTATTTGAAATCTTTTTTTGGTATACAGGTCTCTGGTGTGTTTAAATTGGTCAGATCACATTTTTTTCTTATGTGTGTATCGAATCGTCGTCTGACCTGAAAATGCAAGCGGTTATGAATTCTGGGATTCAGTATTTTGGGCGACTTTTTGCACTGTGTTATGCATTAAGGTCAGCATCATTATCACATCCTATCCTGTGATTAGTTATAGCAGATGTTTTTGAGGGCTGCAACAAATGTTGTCATCATTGTTTGCAACAGGTTTTCGTTGTTGTCTGAATGTTAGTTTCTGCCCCTCTTTTTCCTTTTACCTTATGTAGTACCCTTGCCTTCTGAAAATTCCATGTCAGTAAATTCCCTTTCCTATCCTTCACTTGAACAGCGCTTTTTTTCTGTTTCTCTAATGTTGTCTACTGTACACCTGCCCCTGTGGCCCGTTCATTTGTATTTTTTGGTCTAAAAAGTTTTTGCTTTCTTACCTCTTGCTTTACTTGTCAACATTCTGTAATACAGATTTGCCAAAATGACCCACCTTTTGCTTTCATTTAACATTAGACTCTTTTTTTTTCTGTAACTTGATGTGTTTTTCATTAAACATTAGTCAAGTCAAGTAAACTTATTATTTCAATTTTATCTCAATTTGAGAAATTAATTTGTGTATTTTAAAGAAATGCATGAATGGTTTTTTTTTTTGTTTCTGTTTTTTTTCTTTGATGACTTGTTAGTTGATAATGTGGTGACAGCCCTGATATGGCCCTTTGCGATCGGCTGGCATATAAGCAGCATTACCTTACCTTACCTGATGGCTAGAAATCAAGTGGAATAGCTTTTGCCCTCAGCATGGTTGTTTTAAGTGTTAACCTATTCTGTCTGGCACCCGTCTGTTTGGGTGCACATGAATACATATGGCCACTTGTGCCTAACCAGAGCTACAGGCTTCAGCATCAGATCAGATCTAGCATATTTTACCTTTGTGCATAAATGAAGTACAGGGAGAGTGTTTCACAATCAGGGAGAGTGTTTCACAATTGTTTCCTGCTTGTATTGTGTGCTGCTTTGAGGAAGCAAATTTTGAATGGTTGGGTTTTCTCAGCTTTTGTCTTCAGCACCATAGACCACTGGAGTAACATGTTCCAGTGAGGCAAGGTTTAGATGAAATCTTTCACGTCCATTTTAGCAAGTAACTCTAGAAGTATCACTGCAAAAGCTGTGTAAAGACACCTAGTTGCAGAAAACATATTTGATTAAGACTCTGTCAAGTTTTATTTGGACTTGATCACAAATCTAATGAAACAACATGTTGGAAAGAGGGTGTACAGAAGAAGTGATGAGTCTGGCCTGAATTTATCAAGGAGTTATGTGGCACTGATAACTCGGAGACAGTGAGAATGTAGTATGTTTAAGAAAAAAAGGTATTCTTGTGGCAATGTCATGAGAATGCGCCCTTGCTATTTGCCAGTCCAGAGACTGGTCCAGACTGTGAATAAAGAAAGCGGTCCCAATCTTACAACTGAATATACCATGCAGGGAAGGCAGCACAAACTGAAAGGCTATTATGTCAAGGCTGAAAGGATTAAAGGCTTCAACTTACGCTGTCAGGCTGAAAGGATGTGCGTATTATGCATACATTTATACTTATGCAGTTATCTTTTTTCTTTTTTTTTTTTTTTTCTTTTTTTTTTTTTTTTTTTTCCTTTTCTTTTTCTTTTTGTAACAGGACTTCCTTTAGCACCAGTCTTTGTTCTGGAACTCTTTTACACTTTGTTCTGGTCACAAACTTACCACTTGCCTTTTTTTTTTCTTTTTTTTTTGCCCCATGTGACAGCTAGGTAGTGAAAATTGTACACACTGTCCAGTATAAATATCAGCTGTCTGTTCTGCATCATGCATTTTTCATGTGTTTTTTTTTTGTGACATCTGAATATTTATTGTTTAATATATTTTTCAATCAGACTAATAGGCAGAATGTTGGTGCTTTCAGCATGGGCTAGTCTTGCCCACTGAGTGGCGTCAGTAGTTCAGCCACTGTAATATTGGATTTTTCTCCCCAGGATGTGACCTTGTTTCAGACTGTGACCTTTTTCTTTCCCTTGTATCAGTTTGACTGCCCTGAGAAGGCCCTGTGTAGTTGCCTTGGCTATAATGAAAAAAAAAAAAAACTATTCCTTTCATGGGTACTTGTAACCCCCAAGATGGGCCCTTGTGGTCATCCTATGATAAAAAATGAAAACTGAGCTGAGCTCTTCATTTCAGTGGTTGGTGGGGGAACGCCTGGTAGTGCCTGTCTTCTCTCCAAGTATCCTGGTGTGTGCTGGATGTTTTTGTGAGTTCATAACCCACCGAATGCCGACTTCGATTTCCGGATCTGGGAGAATTACTGGCTGTAGAAAGTCTGCATGTATGGTTCATCTAAGGTGCCAAAATATATGAAATCTGAATAATTAGACTTCTTTTCATTGTGTGAGTGATACACGAAACCTTGTGAATATGCTTCTTTGCAAGTAGTAAAAGGGAAAGAATGTCTATTTTTTGTAGTTCTTATCATGATTATGTTTTTCTTAATTACTGTGAAATAGCTTATGGGATCAATAGTTTCTGGTTATAGAATCTTACACTATCTAAAGTTGTGAAAACAAAAACTTGAGAAATGGGTTTGGTCAAGCGGCATGGTTATCATGGACTGTATGTTTGTTTGTTTGTTTTTTTAACTGAGCTGCTTCATGTTTATTCCTATTTTTTGTATCCGGTCATATTTACCAGAGTCAGGAACTGTAGATATCAGTTGTCCGAGTCAGTTGTGTGGCGGTCATCTGTACGATAGATGATGGCTCAAGAGATGGGGTGTACCGTTACTGTTATGAAATAAGCTTTTTTGTGAAGTAGAGTGCTATCTGAAGAAATGCTCTGAAGGTGCGTGTGTGTGTGTATGTGTGTGTGTGTGTGTGTGTGTGTGTGTGTGTGTGTGTGTGTGTGTGTGTGTGTGTGTGCGTGTTTGTGTGTGTGTGTGTGTGTGCGCTCCCCGTTGTGTCAGACAGTTCTGTGAAACAAAAATAATGGCCATTAAGTTCCAGCATTCCAAAGAAATCTGAATATTTGCACACTTAAACTGAAATCTTGGAGAATTTAATGGTGTCCATTGTCTTTTCTTCTTTTTCCTTTTAAACAGATTTCTACTAGTTTATTCTGCTTTTTTTCGGGGAGGGGGGTGTGTGTGTGTGTGTGTTAAAACCCCACTGTATTTTGGGGAAAAGGAACATGACTGTCAACTTTGATTTTTCATGCGTTCTCAATTTGAACAACTGAAGAGAAGTGAAAAAAGCACCCATTTTCAGTATTTTGTTAGAGATGTGTGGACAGAAAAAAGATGTATTGGATTAATCATTTGTATGTCTGCATTTCGGTTGAAGTCGTGAATGCTGCACATGAAGTTTGTGTGCCTGTACAATGAAGAACTCTTTCCACCTTTCCTGCTCCCTGCTTTTGTTCATGTGAATGTGCTGCAATATATTTGACAGAAAAGTTTTCTTTTTTTTTTTCTGTCATCACTTTATGATGATTGTGACGTTTGTGATCACTCCATGTTCTGGTTGTTGAAGGTGGTAATGACTGGAAGTAGTTACGTTTGTTTGAGTGTGGACTTGTATTATGTGTTTGTGTGTGTGTGTGTGTGTGTGTGTGTGTGTGTGTGTGTGTATGCGGTCAAGCTTTTGTAAAAATTTGCTCAGCATGATAAATTCTGAATTCAGAAAAATCCTAGATCCTGAATCCTAATGATGAAATTATGTTCATGCAGTGGAAGATAGAAACGAAGATTAAAAAAAAAAAGCCAAATGCTTAATTCTTGGAATTTACGGTACATGTATTTCATTGTAATGGTGAGAATGATGTATTAGGTAAATGTTACCTTGAGCACTTGCAGTTTGACATTTGTGAACAGAAATGATATTGATCTCATTAACACAAGTAACCTCCGTATTTCACACTGTTCTTTACAAGTTTTGATGTCAGCATTGTGCTCAGATGTGGTGGCAAGAAACCAAATCAAACAAACGCTAGGCTTGTTCATTCCCATGTAACTGTTTGAGCAAAAACTTCAGAGCTGTCAACCTGCCCGAAAGCCACATCAGTAG
Organism: Conus betulinus; assembly: GCA_016801955.1. NCBI lineage: Eukaryota > Metazoa > Mollusca > Gastropoda > Neogastropoda > Conidae > Conus > Conus betulinus. The sequence continues at coordinate 458,728 of JADBJO010000514.1, read as the reverse complement.
CAGCAACTGCTAGATTCAGTAGTTCACTGAATGTTTCAGATGCACTACAGTACTAAAAGTGCAAACACACACACACACACACACACTCAAATACGCATGCACTCACATAACACACGGCACGCACCAAAACACATACGCATGCCCCCCCCCCCCCCACACACACACACACACACCCACACACACATACACACACACACACACACACACACACACACACATACACACACACACACACACACACACACACACTCACATACATGTACGCTGCTCTGCCAGCTGCTGACTATGAAACGTGTTCCACCGGAATACTTGTAAAACATTTTTCTGTTCATACCGTACTTAAGTCTGTAAATGTGCTGGGGGAAAAAAAACCCCCATGTTTTTGGTGAAGGGATAGTTTTAAGTTGCATGTCCCTTGTGATGAGAGTCTTTACAGAGTAGAGCATTCTAAGTTGTCTCTGGATGATCATACATTCATTACACCATGTTTCATAGAAGAATCATCGAGACAAACTTTGTAGTGAGCATGGAATTTGCTCATTGTCAAAGCCATGAAGCTTGAACACTTTATCCTGTACTCCATTTAAAACTGCTGGTTTGTTACGTCCCTTGAAGGGGGGTCCTCTTCCCTTACCACCGTTTCTTTCTTTCATTCTGACATTTTTCTTGCATGTGTAAACGACCAGAGTTCTGTATCTGTATTATGATAAGCGGACAAAAATGATGTGTTACATCAATTTGACCCGGTTGTTCTTGCTTGGAGGGTCAGCAACACAAGTATCAAAGTAGCTATTCCAATGTTTCAAACTGTAACACTGTAAGCTAGTTTGCGATGTTGAGATGCAGTGCTGTGAAAGTGGAGTAGAAAATTCTCTGCCTGTGGCCATTTTGACAAAAACCTTGGTGGAGAACAAACTAAATGCTGTTTCTGATCTTAACTGTGAGAGAACATCACTCAAGCATATGCAGGGTTTTATCCAGCTATGTGGCAGAGTGGCTGTTTACAACCTTGATAGACCCAGTGCCTTTACAGAAATAATCAACTAACAGCGAGAGTGAAACGGCATTATTGAATCAAAGATATCACAGTGGTCTTATGCTTCTTGATGTTCTTGCCCTCACCCGTCACTCTTACATGAAGTTTTGGCAATCTTGGTAAGACTACGACAGACATCCCGTGAGATGAGAAGTGGTCACTTAGAATGTTCATGCAAATCTCAACAAACATTGGTTTGTCCTTTTCTGCCTTCCAAATGTCTGATGCGCAGTGTCATCATCAACATGCAATAAATTCAGAAGTAAACTAGTTGTTGACAGCTCTGAAAGTTGCCGTATGACAGTGGACATTTTTACATTTTTTTCCTCCCATTTATTTTCATATTGTAATGTGTGCATGTGATGTGTTTTAGGAATTTTTAGGCTACAGATGCGTTTGTGTCAGCATGTGTTTGGATAATCTCACAGTTGATTAAACTTATGCAAGACAATCAATCACTTTCAGTGTTGCATGGCACTGGCTAAGCATGTCATGTATGTGAGCCAGTCTATTGGTAAGGAAATTAGCCTGAATTTCTGGTGGGTCTTTTGTCGTTGTTTTGAGAATTTCGTGAAGATGGGCAGGATATGGAAGTCACACATCACACCTATGACATTATGGTAAATCATTTTCTTGGGCTACTTCATGATTATAGCATGATGTCCATTCGTTTGATCACAGATAGCCACTGACCCATGCAATTGAAATTCATGAGGTCATTGCAAATGTTCCAAAATATATGTCTCTGCAAAGGTGACTGTATTAACAAGTTGTAGCAGAGCACATAAAAAGAAAAGTGTAACGTAACAACCCTATCTAATGAAACTTTTTTGCAATTAAAGTTTTGTTAATGAGTAAAGAGACGAATAAAATGAATGAATGTAGGTATCTATTAACCTTTGTTCAATAATGTGCATGAGGCTGGGGCTAGAATGAATGGGTTAAACATTATCAGTTTCACCGTAGACTTGAACACTGTCAAACCATAGACTTGAACACTGTCAATATCGTGCTGTCTGAGTACAAGACAGTCTACTTGAATTAAGGCAATCACAGACAAGGTGCTCATGCTAATTAAGGTAGACTTTCTGCTTGTTTTCAGCGAGCATTATTCTTTATCCAGAGCTGGACATTACAGACAGCTTAAAATCTCTGGAGAATGAACAAAAAAAGATGTACATGGAGATGTGTCGGCAAACACAAATGACTCCTGACACCATCATCTAGTACACTGATTTATTTCCAAGTTGAACAGATGAAGTACAAGCACACAATGGCATACACAGCATCAACAATGAAAATTCTTAAGTCTTGTTCAATACAGTTTGCCTTTGAATCATGTCATTTTTTTTGTGGAAAGAAAGAAGCATGTCTAAAAGGAAAATAAAATAAACCCGCGACATGATAAAAAAGACTGGCAATGTACAGAGAAGGGGAGACAATACTATTCGATTACTTTCGATACTTACAAAGGAGATGGTGCGTTACTGGATAACGTTTCTTTTTGTTGGTAATGTAGACATTAATATTAGAACGTGATTGGTGGGAGACAATTTCCCTGACTGATCTTTGCTCCCATATTTGTATGGAAGATGAGTATGTCATGAATAAAGGAAATCATGCCAGCTAACCCCCCCCCCCCTCTCCTCCCAGCTCCACCCCCAAAATATCCAGGTGTCAACAAAATATCCAGGATATTTGGGGGAAGACAAAAAATACCTGGATGAAAAGTGTTATACTTCTTATCAGCTCCAGATGATTGATACCCCCCAAAAGAATTCTGGGGGAGAGAAAATTATCTGGATGAAAAAAAAAAAAAAAGGTTCTAGGTCTTTGTAGAAAATTTTCATGATTGTCACTGGCCATTCTGAGATGGAAGACCGAATGTATCTACCAAGATTCTCTGCTGTTCAAAGAATGAGAATTCCTATCCTTTCATGCACCATTGAGAATTCCTATCATTTCATGCACCAATCGGAGGACCTTGCCACTTCCAGTGCATGAGGGAGGAAAATACCTGCAGTGTCTAATCAGGAGAGATTTCATGTATGCCCTTTAGCCCTTCAAGAATACATTTACGCTGTTTGTTTTCAAGATGAAAAGTATTTTACGCACGAAGTAGCTGAATCAGAGCCAAGGTTTTCGAACTGGGTTTTCCAAATCTGTTCAATTTTTCTATGAATTTTAACATGCGTGCTGGGGCAGACGATGGGCTAAAGCCTGGAAACTATTGAAAACTGGTGAATTACATCCTTCCATCACTTCCAGCCAATGCAGGCTCAATGACTTCGAGATTCTTCCTATCACTGGCTACGGTCTACAACACAATCTAACAATTCCTATGCCATTATAAACAGACAACCTCCATACGTATGTGGAGCCAGTGAAAGTAAAATTGTTTACTCGTTAGATCAAAATTACATAGATAGAAAGTGTCTTACAAAAAGGGCCGGGGTTGGGACATTGGGGGAGAGGGTATGGGGGGGGGGACAGGGTGGAGGGTGGAGGAATGATGATTATTCCAAAAATAGTTTCATTTTTGGTGGAAGTTGCATGTATACCAAATGGAAGTCATTAGCATAATGATCAGATTTGAAAAAAAAACAAACAAACAAACAAAAAAAAAGTCAGCGGCACATATATCAATCATTTTACAATAAAAAAAAAAGTCTTCTCAACAAAGCCCAAAGCTATATATATATATGGGCACTGTACACCTTTAGCAATGAATATCAAATCACCCCCACACTCCACCCACCGTCTTTTAAAAGATATCTAGGACATGGGTCCACCTGTTGCACATTGGGTAATTGATTTAAGGTATGCTTAACACATTGCACAGTTCATAACATGTCCACTGGAAATGTGTACGTTGATCTCAGGCACAGGAAGATATGCTGGTGTGTGTTGATATATACACAATCTTTTTCAATATAACAGTACATGGTAACTGTAGGAAAGAGGGGGAGGGAAAAAAGCCGAGTGTGGATTTTACTCGTAGAGGGTTGGAACTGCACACAAAAGAATGTTTAGGCAGAGTTGCATCCCAGTGAATTGAGCCAGGGCTCAGGAAATGTAGCAGATTTACTCAGCAAATGAAAAGCCCATTTATGCCAGGTAGGGACGTTCCACAAAAGAAAAAAAAAAAAACACCACCAAATTCTGACATGCCATCAACATGCACCTTTCTTAGGTGGACAGGTGCTTCACATTTTCCTGTCCCTCCGAAACATTTTAAAAGTAACTGTCTTTGATAATCAGCATTTCATATAATAGGTATAAAACAAAAACCGGGCTCTGACAATTTAAAAAAAACAAAAGCATTCCAACTGGAGTTAAGGTTCATAGAACTGTATGAGCGACATTTGCAGCATAGGTTTGGAAAAAAAAAAACGTGAATTTAATCTCGAAGGCCTGCGTTTCTAACTGGACTCTCGTATAGCTGTCAGTACTGTGCATGAGGCTATTTCTAATCATAGCAGTATCAGAGACATTTGCAGCACAGGTTTGGAAAAACACTGAGTTTACTCTCAATGGCTTGCTTTCTGTTCTGATTGGACTCTTGTATACCTGTCCGAATTGTGCATGAGGCCATTTCTAATCATGGCAGTAAGCTGTGTCAAGTTCCATTTGATCAGTCTTTGTCGGAATGATTTGAAACTTGCAGTAATGACATTTAAACAAAACAAAAAAAAGAAATACTATATTTCATGGTAGATTTAAATAACCATAGATGTTTCTTGGTTAAATATTTATGAAACAGTTACATTATGGTATGGCTTAATTCAAGCTGTTTGTTTATTGATTTTGAATCTGGGTACAAGCATGAGATAAATAAACTGAATGAATATCATTATAGAAAGTTCTTATAAAATAAAAACAATAATAATAAAAAAAAAAGCCCACCATTTAACTCACAGTATAAATAAGAAAACCATAGAAAAGCAAAAAGATTTATCTATAAATATATATGCAGACATTCTTAAGTGTATATGTCACAGGTCTTTGTCGTTTTTCATCGTTTTTCTTCTTTGGCTAGCCTATCAATGAAAAAGATCCGCCAATATTCCATCAGTAATCACACAACGTTCATATACATTATTGAAGTTGTGCTGGTATGATGCACCATTGTTCTGAACATCAGCAATGGACAATCTATGTACATGTAATACTTCCCACAATGGACAAAATGATCATGACACGCAATGCAGCACACTTGACCGAACATCGAGCAGAAACAATTTCAGGTGGCAACTCCCTCCCCAACTCCCACCCACTCCTACCATCCTTTCCTCCATCCTCCATTGTTTCACAGAAATCCAGTTCATAAAAAAAGAAACGAAAAGCATTCACATGATCAATCACATGTTTTAACTCCAGTTTCAGTTCTCACATGTGGCCACTTCACATTCCAGGTGTTCTTCAGAGCATAATGGCAAATTATCATGCTTTTTTACTCCAAGAAAGTTGTTAACCCTTTCACACATGCATCACAAGCATTTGAGGGGCAGAATCTTTTGTGGATTTACAGTAGAGACTGAAATGTAAAATGGTTAATAAAGGAGAGAGATAACCACAGAGAGAAAGAGAGAGACAAGAGAGAGAAGTAAAGAGAGAAAGAGTGTGCGTGTGTGGGCACACATGCATATCTGCATACATTTTCTCCCCTGGTGACGGGCGAAGCTCAACATATGGTCTGTTCAATTTGAGGACTAGTGTGAGAGACACAATATTCAGAAAAATTCAGAGGTTATGTGCAACTTCCCACAAGTCTCTTTCCTCCCCACCCAACCTCCTCCCTGCCCCACCACCCCACCATCACCCCCTTCACTTGTCTTGCATTTAATTAAAAAAACAAAATTTGCACAGGATGTTTCAGGTATAAAAAGAAAAAAAAAAAAATCACTAACTGCTGGCTCAAGAGTCTCAACAGTTTGATGGGAACCTGTCCATTTCTACAGCATCCTCCATGGACAACTGACAGAATCCTGACGTACTGTTGAAAGGACAGCCCTGTGCTGCAGAACTTGTCCAGTTGTAGGGCTCGTTCCAAGGACAGCCCATCAGGGACCTGTTCCTCCTCCAAGGTCAACCTGGTAGAAGTCTGTCCGGCTGTCAGCAGGTCTGATCAGTTCCTGTTCTAATGTACGTCACCATCTTCCTTGGACAGCCTGATGGGAACAGGTCCTGTTGTGCAGCAGCATCCAATTCCAAGAACAGCCTCCTGGGAACCTAGCCCGTTTGACATCTTCAAATGGCAGACTGGTGGGAACGTGTCCTGCTGTGCAGCATCCTCCAAGGAAAGCCAGGTGGTGGGAATCTATCCTGTTTTACATCATCTTCAAGGAACAGCTTGATAGGAACATGTCCTGTTACACAGTGCAGCATCATCCAAGGACAGGCTGGTAAGAAGTCTTCCTGTTGCGCAGCATCATTGAAGGACAGCAAAATAGAACCTTTCCTGTTGTGCAGCATCATCTCTTCCAAGAGTCTATGACAGAAGCTCACAATGGATGTGTGGGTAGAAGACCAGTGAGAAAAAGCAGGCAGAGCCAGCAGATCCTTATGTCTAGTGGTCCTTGAGGAACTTTGACACTCGCTCATCATGCCTTCCTCTCATGCCCTGCAGTTCTCTGTAGCAAGAAACGCAGATGCTGCCTGCCATTCTCTGACTGGTGATGCCACGGAGTCTGAGAATGAATTTGTTTCCCTTCTGTAGATTTAATACAAGTAACTTCCTCTTCTTCCTCCACTCCCTTTGACTGCACCATTTTTCCACCCACCCAACCCCCGTCTTTATTGTTGTACACTATCTATCTGCCTTTGTGGTAGGTCTTCTACCTGTCTTAAGGTACAAGTTGTACACTATCCTTCTGCCTTTGTGGTGGGTCTTCTACCTGTCTTAAGGTACAAGTGTTCACACTTCTGTAACCTGTGGGGATGTTTGGAGGGTCATATATTATACCCTCCGACTTCTGGAGATTCTGTGCAAGCTATTTCCTCTGTTCTATCACTCTCTTTGATTTCACCTTTTTTTGTATGAACCATGCATGCCACTACTTCAGTCTAGGAAGTCTTTACTGTTTTCACTATGATGATTTCTGACGATTGTTTTTAAATCGTGATCTAGCGACACCATAGTGAGAAATTAACCACTGACATAGGACTGCCTAATCTGCATTGCTATTTGTTAATATGGCACTTTCTCTAGGTTATTGTCTAAAAATACACTATACTGCTCTTATTTCTAGAATCTTTCAAGATCTGACTGCAATGAACTAAGACGAGCAGCCTGCGCACTCTGCCCAGCCTACTTTTGTTTGGCTGAAGGAGAGCGAACTGATATGTTATAAACTGTTGTATATAACATGTGAAAGTATATTTCTTCTTCTTGTTTTCTCTTACCATGACAGAGTCACCTCTTTGTTTTTTTTACTCACAAGGTGGCTCTGAATGGGCCCTGTGAGACCAGGTGGGCTACGACAGGACTGAAGTAGAAAAACAGACCGTTTTGAATGCCAGGGTTGGGCCATGGGCTTATTTCCAACATCACACAGCTCCCCTTCAGTGACAAATGCAAGCATGCCTTGCATACACAGAGTGTGGTGACACACAAAACTATCTTGGTTTTTCCAAGTTTCTCAGTTATCAACAAATACTGAAGAATTCATGGTTCTACACTTCTACCAAACCAACGCCATCGGTACAGAATCTGACATCAATATGCATAGATCAGGTGCTTCCATATGATCCTGACAGATCGATCAACCTGACGTGCGCAGTCTGGGGTGACTTTTTTTAAAAGACTGACCAACCTTCGCTTCAGATAGAGCTGGTGTCCAGGGATGACTGACACACAGTGAAGATTGTATGTCAGCATCTGCTCTCACGTAGGCACGTGTGTGTGTGTGTGTGAGAAAGAGAGAGAGAGAGAGAGAGAGAGAGAGAGAGATAGTGTGTGTGTGTGTGTGAGAAAGAGAGAGAGAGAGAGATCAGAGAGAGAGACTGTGTGTGTGTGTGTGTGTGTGTGTGTGCGTGCGTGCGTGTGTGTATGTGTGTGTGTGTGTGTGTGTGCATGTGTGTGTGTATAAAATATCCTGAGGGACCTGCAAAATGGATATCGCAACAGTGAAGATCCTTGGCTGAAAAAGACCTTTGGACTCTAACCTGACTTTACTGAGAACATCCTGTGACTAGTTGCATGGAAATAAGCATCAACTCAGCTGAGTATAGTCATGTCATGACTGAAGCGCGACAGACAATAAGGCTGTTGTTTTTGTTTAGTAATCAATCGCTATATACATAACTAGTTTGTCATGTATGTATGTTCGAAAAATGATTTATGTAAAGAAAAAGTTCATTCAAAAAAAAAAAAAAAAAATGGGAGTTTGTTGTGTACGAACTTGCCACACAGCATATCCATAAACATCAGCTGAAGTTAGGAAAGAATAACAAGACTTGCTTGTGCTCCCAAATCAAAGTTCTGATGTGTTTCTTTAAGTTCATCCAAATCTCATCAAAAATGATCAAACTCCACAAAAAAAAAAAAAAAAACACGCTCAAATATTAAGGGCAGAAAAAATCAGATCATGAAATGAAAAGGCAAAATCCGTTTTTAAAAAAGGGGTTAAAATGAAAATAGAAATTGGTCGTGAATATCAAAACACATTCAAACAAAGCATAGAAAACAGCAACAGCAAAGCAAATTAATTCACAGCAGTTGAGCAAAAAGCAAAGATTCAGAAACAAATAAAACAAACAACAAAAAAAAAAAAAAAAAAAAAGACATGTACACAACACACACACACAAAAACTTTCTCAATAATGTTGGAGTAAGCCTATCACATGTTTAAAATTTGTACATTGTTGAACACAGGTGCAAACGATTGAAACGAAACATGACCAAAACACATTCTCTTATGTGTGCATATTTTCCCACATTTAAAGAATGCAACTTTCACTTTATACAACATTTATAATTCTGTACGACCATCCACAATTATACCACTTTTATCATAACGGCTGAAAAATGAGTTCCTAACTGACTGGCAATGAAACTTGCCCAGTGCTTTGGCGAATATTATCACCCATTTGATAGGAGTTCCACACAGGATTGCTTTCAGCTTCTCTGCAATTGCTTCACACTTTTCCCTTTCATTTTCCTGGGGAAAAAAAAAATTACAGGCTAATGCAAAACAATGTGAAATTTTACTTCTACGTTTCTTTAGCAGATGACTTTAGGTTTTTACTGGTTGTAATCTTATTTGAAAACTATATTAAAAGAGAAGAGCAAAAGAAACTAGACCATTTTTGACAATGTTTTATTTATTCTTTTGTGTGTGTGGGTGCATATGCTCAATGCTTATGGGCATCAGTTTGAAGATGATACTGATTTTATTTGAAGACTGCTTTGTGAGAAAAAACAACAACAGAAACCTCAGACAAGTTTTCCCATTGTTTATTCTACACTTTCGAAAAACAAATGTTGTTGTTGCCAAGTGAACATTCACATCCAGCACCCCCTTTCCCCCCTCCCCCTTCCCGACACACATTCTCTTGCTGAAATTAATTTTCCCCGTTTAACAGTGAGCGGTATTTTCAAATCCTACAAAAAAATACACCGATGCCACTATAGCAACATCCTCTGTTGTAAATATTCTGTACAGTAAGACATAAACTGCTTTATCATGCACAGTCTTTAAAAAATCTACTATATAGCACTAAGACATTTTATTTCTATGAATTTTCACTGACATAGCGTAGTAAATAATTACATTAAGTTTTACACCATCATGATCCTGTTTTCTTGCCTGCATATGCAGCAGCTTGACAGATCAGATGCCATGCATCATGATCACCTGAGCCACCAAAACAAATAAATTTCAAATCTGTCCTTAAGGTTGAGAATAGTGTGCTGATATATTTATAAGAATCATGATCTCTTTTGAATTATCTTGTGTGGCTACTTCCCTTACACTCCTACATAAAATGGTGCCTGTTTAAAGTTTGTTACCAAAACAGAAAAATTCTTTACCTGATCAGAAAACAAACATCACCAGCAGAAAATAGATAAAAGAAAGAAAAAGGAAAACTGAAGTACATCTGAGAAGAAACTTATGATTTATAAAAAAAAAAAGGTGACTACATTTTGTCCATTGATTTAGAAACCAGTTGGAATGTGTCAAAAGTTGAGCAATTATAAAAAATAAGTCGGGTGTCTCTAAAGGCAAGGTCTGGGAAAGAAACATGAAGCTGTGTTTACAAAGACTGTCATACTTCACTTATCCTTCAGACTCATCGCTTCTAATGTTCCGAATGCAATTAAAGTGTGACCAAACAAACTAAACTGCATGAAACTTTGCACATTCGTGTCTTAGATCTATGATACACATCTTGTTCAAAGGAACTGAAAAAAGTTCTCTCTCTGGATACACCAGGCCGCTGAAGTGAATGCATGCATGGGAACTAAAATATGGTGGCAGACCAGCACAAAATCAGCATCAACATGTCTGCGTCGCAACACTACATCAGGCTATGCTGTTTGTAGTTTGGAATCATGAAGAATTCATGAGGAATGACACACTCTGATTCTGTCTGCGCTGTACAGTGACAATACCTGCTGGGTGGAATGCAGAATGCACACAACACTTGTGCCTGTACCACTATACTTAACCCTTTCAGTACTGACATAGTAGCTGGGTGTGTAACATTTCCAGCCTGGGATGTGTTGGCTATTCATGTGGAAGAATGGGGCTGCTATACTCAAATTGTTTAACACTGGATAGTGGATAGGCACATCGAAAGGGCACACATCTGCAGAAATCTCGTCTATATCATATCAAATTTTCATTATGTCTGAATTTACCAGCGATGAAACATGGGGCGAACAGTTCCTTCATCACGTCATCGGCACTTGTTCTTACTACAGATTGCATTATTCTACTTGATAAAATGCAAATAAAACTTCACTGTGTCGTAGCATTTTTCTTTTTTCTTTTTTTTTTGCCACTTCGTAAAATCATGATTTTTTAGTACATACTTCTGAGTTATTTGCAAAAATCTTCCTCTCTGACTTTGTCTAAAACTTGCCTCCCTGTGACATTTCTTCACTGGCTCTTGGCATTGAAAGAACAAAATTTGAGAAAAATAAACAAAATCCTCACCAAAATCATTCCAAATATTACTCGAAGGTGCACATGATATAAGGAAAAAAAAGCAGCTTCACAGTACCCTTCCTATATTTACTCTTTATGCATGGAATGAGAATTGACTATCCTAGATTTGAATGGAGATTGATGCCTGGCTACAGGTCGGCTACAGGCAGTGTATTGTGTTTGTGTACGTCCAACCAGAAGTCAGGTGCCAAACCAAAAGAGCCAAAGCACCAATGTCTTATGGCCAAGTCCCAGCGTGGCCAATGTTTTGTTCAGTAACTTAGCAGCTGACTTCTTCTACATATGCAGGCCAATACTCCCATGGACACTCCCTGTATAGACAGGCAAGGATTAATCCCAACAAAGGGAGTGGAGTTTTGTGTGTATGACAGTTTTTCATCCCGCCATTAAGGCAACCATACTACAACTTCGGGGAAGGTGTGTGCTATGTGTAACGTGTCATCTATACCAACGGCCAAACTGGCCTTCTCTTCTGAAAGTTGCCAACTGACAATTCACATTTACAGACGATGGTATCTGCAATACTGGAACAATGATAGGTTCGTTGTACACTGCGGACTGCATTTTCTACACCTCCAGTTCCTAACTTCAAAGGGTTTTAGCACCTCAACTCCGGATACTATAGAACAAAGCGTACAATCCGGCCGACAATCTAGGTGAAATCTGAAACACACACACATCACTCGCGGTCTAACTGCATGAAAATCTAGGGTCTGTTAAAGGTATGTACATGGCATGTTCAACACTGCTTCATCAACAGCACACATGCAGACTGGAGACACATGGGACAGAGGAACATATTTGTTTCACAATGGCAGCAAAAATAACCTTCCTTAAAGTTTCCTTGCTTCTTCCATGTGCTCTCTGTGTGTGTGTGCGCTTGGTAAACCAGAACCACAAACAGGTGTCTGTCTGGACTTGTGGAAGCAAAAGTTTCCTTTCTTCTGTGCTATTTATGGTTAATGTCTCCCTAACTCACCGGAGATGTCCTGTCTTAAGACTTCTGAACAGTGTCAAGTTGCCTGCACTTGCTGTGAAGTTATCTACCCTGAAGTCTGAAGATTTGAGCCCAGATTGAACCTGAGGCTTCCTGATTTTGTTGAAGCATCAGTAAGAATTTAAATGCGTTGCTTACCTTCTGTTTTTAAGCTTTATTGCGTTGGCCTAGGTTCTCTTTCACAGTTCACAGTGCTTTTATTGACTTTGCTCACTTACACAACTCGACGTCCTGCTCCATTACCTCACCATAAAGAAGACATCCAGAAAGAAACCACCAAGTAAATCACTACACTGTGTGTATCTTAGTCAACTGACAGCAGTCTCAGAAGAGGGATGTTCAACTACAGAGCTCATAGCAACACTTTTCCTTAGATTCACCTAAAACAACTTTTTTTTCCCTCTGCCTCTTTCCCTCTCCCTCGCTTTGTTTTATTGTCATGGTTTGAAATGTCCTGTATTCCACGTTATGCACTTGAATATGTATTGATTTGATTTTTTTTTTTTGTGTCAGCATGCAATGTAATGTACTAATCTTTTGTTGCCTTATTTGGCTTTATTGGTCATAATCACTTTACTGACAAAGCTGTTAGTCCTTACTGTGCGTACTGTTCTACTCACGGGTCTTCTCTCTGTCTGTCTCCTTTTCTCCCCGGACATTATGTTACCTTTGCAGGACATATATGTCTTAAAGGCGCTGATTTCCATTTAAGATCCTATCAGCATAAGGACTGGACACTTTAAAAAGTCTTTAGTGCTTCTGTATTATCCTGGTAAATAAAGATCTTTGTCTTGTTTCATAAAGATCACTGAAGCATGCAGATCATTTGAATGCTATACCCACAGTTATATAATAATAAGTACTTCACATAACACTCACTGAATAAAGCAATAAAATACGATCATATGCTGTTGCTTTTTAAGTATCTTACATAGAATCTGAACCAATGATCATAGAAAAATAGAAAGCAAGTATAAAAAAGAAAAGTCAGCGGCATCAAAAAGTTCATTACGTTAAGTTGGTCACACCTTAGATTTCAGCTATCAAATGAGATGATATTGTTACCACTATGTTGACTGGACCTCAAACTGAACAACGAAATCACACAAACCAAAGTAGTAAACAAAAGACGTGCATGTTTTACTGAAATATTTACAGTAAAGCAAAGAGAAAATCTGGATCGATTACTTAACGATGACACAGATATACATGTGTACAATAAGCTGTGCAGAAATCAACGACAACAAAAAAGCACAGATTCAGCAAATATCACCATAAGCATTAGTTTGCATTCAAAAAAAGAAAAACAACAAAAATCATTGAAAAATATGGGCATTCATCGTCTCCAATGTGAAATGTGCACACATACAAAATAATACATGCATTCATACACACGTGTGAATTCATAGTCAGAAGGTGTCCCAAGAATGAACAAAAAGATCACGCACTTTGGGCATAAAGAATAACGCACACACACACAATCACACACATGGAATCAAAGGTTGCACAAATCAGACTCTCTCACTTCAAACATAAATGAATCCAGTGAGACCTGTCACTGATCGCCGCAGTGGTTGCCCCTCCCCTACCCCCCCCCCCCCCACCGCCCCTACCACCCCCAAAAAAAAGCCTTCAGAGGGAAGGAAGCAATCAATCCTTACCAACAGGGACCGACAGAAATGGCGTGTGTATTCAGATCTTTACTGGAAGGTTCTACAGCGCTTGTCATCTACTGCACAGTGGACTCGGTGACAGTCTGGACATCGACGTTTCGCAAGAAGTCAGTGGGCGACTGGTGACAGAGGCTAAAGGGAGCTGGGAGAGTCAATCTGAGACTGAGTCGTGATACAATCTGAACACTAGGGTCCTCCACTGAAAGGTACATCTTTTCATGAGACGACACTTTGACTGCACAAAATAGTATTCCTTCAATAACACTGGTTCTTTCAAAACCACAAGCTGCTCTCTTTCTATTCAAATGCAAGTTCCTGAATACTTAAACAAAACCAGTTTGATTCGAGGCTGGGAATGACATACTCGGGACATAATCCATATTTACACCCCCTGTATTCTTTCACTTGAAATACAGGAAAGCAACTTTCTCTTGCATGCAAATACTTGTGGGTTTTGCCACATCGAGAAAATTGTACATGTACCAGCGAGTTGCTGGCGAATGTTTGGCAACTTCTGCTTGTTAGTCTATTATTCTTCTTCATTTCTTATTTGTGAGTACCTAGTAAGCCTGTGTATTATTTTATCTGAAATAATTTCGATGTGAATGTCTGAAGTCATTACACACAGAGAAAAAAAATTAATATTTAGGGTAAATTATTAAAAAAAAAAAAAAAAAAAAAAAAGCAAACAAAACTTTGTCGCCTTGGCCATTTCAATCTAAAGTTGTTGTTTCAAAGTGATATGCTTGCAGGTGGAAATTAAAACAAATTGAAAAAATCATTATCAGTTAGTCAGCCAAACAGCAGGAACAAACAAATTACAAGACAAAACATGACGCGTTGCTCCCTCTTAGGTCTTCCTCAGGCAAGATAAACAACATCCAGACAATGAAAACAAAGAACGAGCAGTCACTTATCTTATCTTCTATGATTTGGTGCAAGATGGGTGTTCAATCATTTTTTGTTTTCAAATTTGGCACTCAGTCGATGTTCAACCATCTTGCGCTGAATTTGAGAATATAAATGATTGCTTATTCTTTGTTGTATTGTCCTGAATGTTGTTTTTGTCTTGCCTGAAGAAGACCTAAGAAGTTGAAACGTGTCATAATTTGTCTTGTAATTTGGTTGTCCCTGTTATTTGGTGGACTGACTGATCATTCTTTTTTTAAAAACAAAGTCGAATGGTCAGGCCACAGTAGGGTTAGAGAGTCCCTTTGTACAGCTCCTCTATCACCAGTTTTCTGAACAGTTTCATCAACTGCATCACTTGAGGTGGGATTTAGTATAAAACCTTCATTTAACCAGCATGTTTTGTATCTTTATTTCCAAATCTTTTCTTTCAAAATTTTCTCTAGCTCTGTATCCTGTGGTCTTGTGTGTGTGTGTGTGTGTGTGTGTGTGTGTGTGTGTGTGTGTGTGTGTGTGTGTGTGTGTGCGCTTGCACATGTGGTCAATACCAACACTGATCCTTTCACCCAATTAAATACTACCCTCCTGAGACATTCAACGTATTTCCAAAATTACAGGAATGCCAAATTACCAGAACAATATAACTAAGCTCAGATGGGGTGCATGATGTGAGCAGGAGAAAGACAGCAGCAATGAAATAACTGAGAAAGACTAAACATACATTAACATTTTTTTGACTTCTCAGATCTGACAAATCTAGCATCGTTTTGAACGAATCTTTTGGCTTAAAATCATTCACACCTTTACAAAATTGTCAGGGGAATAGAAATGGGAAGACAACTTGTCTGCACTTGAAAGCAATGGAGACATGTATCCGCACACAAATAAAGATCAAGACACGTACACATTCAGACTGCAACACTTTTCATAAAATCAAAGAAAGAATGCTTGTAAGTACAATACATACATTCAAATACAGGCACATGTTGTAGTTTTTTCTCCCTATAAAAAAAAAATAAATATGATCTCAAGAAAAATCAGTGTAGACAATAAGACCAACACAATAAGCAGACAAAAGAAAATTCTCCTTAATTCAAAAAAAAAAAAAAAACCTGTCACTTCATGCCCTGTCCTCCATCGACCAATGATTTTCAGTCACCAGCTTGTATTCCTTTAAATTCATAAATGACTGCTATGGAGGGGGGGGGGGGGAGAGTAGGGACAGGAGGGTGTGGGGGTAAAAAAAAAAAAAAAAAAGGACTTGCCTAATCATCTGTACCAGAACTTGAGAAAATAAACTTCACCAAATAACTGACAAAGTCCTTTTACACATACACGCACACTCACTGTAGCCTCTAAACTGACTAACAGAATCACTGTGATACTGACAGAAAAAGAGAATGATGTATACAATGAATGTGTAAAGTAAAAAATATGATCACAGTATTCCTCATCTTATACCAGTTAAAAAAAAAAAAGTTCAGTAGCAAAGGAAAAAAAGAGAGAGAGAGCGATGAAAAAGTAAAAAAAAAAAAAAACCCTCTGATCCCATATTAAAGGTATAGCAAACATTTTTTCTTATAACAGAAAAAAAGAGTACTCATACTGAAAACCTACATACTTGTTCTTTCACAGCCGAGAAACCAGCGTGCATACATATATAAATGTCTATGAAAAAGCAAAGACAGAGGGAAAGAAGTGCGGGTGGGAAAACCAAGTTCATGTACTAACACTGGGAGTGCAACCTCCCCTTTATCATCCAACATGTAAACGTACCTAGACTTTATCAACATACAGTGTGTATAAATTACACTGTGTAAACTGACAACATCTTATTGGAAACAAAACAACAAACTAAAAAAACCACTTTCTATCAATAATGCCAGACATTTGCTATCAATCATGCTAGATGATGAAAGCTGACACTTCTGTAATGTTTAAAAAAAAAAAAAAAAAAAAAAAAAAAAAAGAAGTAAACTGTCCGTTGAGTCTGACGGTACACCATGACAAAAGCTGAAAAAACTAACAGAACACACACAAAAATAACAATAAATCATGCCTGATTATAGTTTTGGGGCTCTCCCTGATGTCTGTTTTATCTCATGATTAATAAATCATTTGGATTCTTTAGATTTTGTTGCTGTTGCCTGCTTGTTTGCTTTGCCTCGAGACGCCTATAACTGATTAAACGCATACATCGCATTCAAATCCTCATCACTATCATTTATTCACTTTCTTTCAACAACTCTTCAATAACATTTACCAAGATTGTGTTGAGAATGTTTTTTTCTGGGATCGAACATACTCTTAAAAATCTAACTGAACATGTCTTTCACAAGAAAACTAATACTGAGTGAAATAAAATCAATCTGAGGAATGAGTTCAAAAAACAATAACAAAAAAAAAAAACAACTGTAATCCCTTCTCATCACTACCATCTCCTCCATCCACCTCAAACCTGATCTGGCATTCAACTTCATTCAACCAAGACCTTTGCATTTTTGCTTCAAAAAAAAGGAGAGAGAGAGAGAGAGAGAGAGAGAGAGAGAGAGAGAGAGAGAGAGAGAGAGAGAGAGAGAGAGAGAGAGACAGAGAGAGAGAGAGAATCGATCCAATCAGTCTAGAAAAGGAGACAATACAAACAACAAGGTGAAAATTTCTGTGTTACTGAAATGCGGGTGCCATGTTCAGATCTACAACAATCACCACCAAAGCGGCCCGACAGCTGTCGATGATCTCCTCTCCGTTGATCCAACAGCTCACGACTCAACAGTGTGACAGCACTGACTTGGGTGTGGCTGTGTGACGGGAAACCCAAAGCAGCAGTTTGGGAGTAATACCATGGGATGGTGGCACAGACACAAGACAGAGAAATAAAGGAACCCTCAATAGTAAATGCAAAGCGACAATGGCTTTTTGAATCATCTTTACTGCAGATCAATCTTTCATCCAGTATGAGGAAGTTGCGAGGTCATCATTCCCCTACCACTTGTCTTTTTAATACATCATTTACATTTTCTTTTCTCCCATCTCTCCCTTTTCTACAGAGCAGGTGGATGTCGGAGGGAATCTCTTGTGATGACACAAGTGTTTGACAGCCTCCGTGGGCTATCACGTTGAATCTCATTCACACCACTCAAGTACCAGATACCTAACCCAGTTTCATGTCCTTGAGACACATGGTGCAATGAGGATGAGGATGAGGGATGCATTCACACATTGAAATAATGCTAGGCTTGACTTTCTGTGCTCAAATCAAATGTCACTCTTTTAAAACATGTCAAAAGCAAAAGAATCAGCAGATATATTACAAACTAAAGCAAGAAAAATCCATGTCTACCATAAACAAACAAACAAAAAAACAAAAGAAACACAACTGCTAAAGAAAAAAACCCTCATCTTCGCCAGACCTACTATCTTCTACAGTTACAAGGAAACAAAACTAGAAAAAAAAAAAAAAAAGATTAATGTACAGTCTCAAGTCGATGAGTAATGTTCAATCCTTAAGCAAACTAAATATGTATTTAAATCAATTCTGCAAATTAAAGATTCTTTTTACATTTATTCTTCAAAAGAAGTGCTGCTGATAATATTCTCTATAAATCAAGATGTCTGGTCATTGTCAAATGCTGACACCTTTTATTAAAAATATGTACGGTTTCTTTGGTTAACGTGAAATGGTCCACTCTGAAATATCAATGTACCAAGGTTGTCTTATTTAAAGCAAGCAGACAAACAAAAAAAGCTAACCAATCCTGCCTGTGGCCAAGCCTTACGATTCACCAAGAGGAATTGTGGATGTAGTGTACTGCATGAGGTGCCTGTTGCAAAGAACATCGCAAACCGTTTAGTGCTGACTTTGGTCTGATTGAGGGAGATGGAAAGGGGTAGGGGTCAAGCAGTCTCGGGGATCTGGGGGGGGGGGGGGGGGGGGGGGGGGGGGGGGGGGGGGGGGGGGGGGGATGGAGGAGACAGAAGACAGACAAATCATGAGTGAAAGATGAACATCAAAACAAGTGTAGCAGTCCACATGAAAACAGCCCCATCGAAGCCCAGACACTTTCTTTCCCTCATCAAACATCTCCCTGTTCCACAAGTAGTCCAGCTGTTGTTGAGCTTTTTTTTTTGTTGTTTTCTTTAAGTTCTGCAGTCACCGACCGTCTTGAGTTATCTGTGACCCAGCTCCTGTCGTATAGCTGAAACAATGAAAGCAAGAAACTCTTCAATCCCCCTCCTCCTAAACACAAACTATTACCACCACAACCATTACTGTTACTATTCAGAGTAAGTATAAAAAGATAAACTTCCTTACTGACATGAAAAATATATTACACATACTGAACCTGATGTCACTATCATAACCACAGAGTACTGACACAGAAATACACAGCGTGAATACCCTTTGAACTGCACTCAAATTTTAGTCTCACCATGAACACAAGCCTACAACCGTAGTACGTTTACAAAGACGTAATGTGCACCGGTGAAGCAAATCATTTGACACTCTCTACACCTAAACAGTTCACACACTGATGATAGACATCTCGCATGTTTCTTACGAGTAACTTCAACTTTCTCCCTATTTCCGCACCCTTTTTTTTTTTTCACTCCTTCTTTCAACAGACTGACATATATAGTGTAACCATAAGTGCCAGCTCCTGGGATACAAAATTAGCAAGACTGGTTAAGACTAATAACATAACCACTTTAAAAAGGATAAATACCTCAAACCCCCCCCCCCCCCCCCCCCCCCCCCCCCCCCCCCCCCCCCAAACAAAACTACTGCTACGAACAAAACTACTAATTCTAACAATCACTTGGATTTTACAGAATGTTACTTTTTTCCTTGGTCTCTTCTACTGTCCTTCCCCTTTGACTGATGAGGCACTGCAGCGTGTGTGTTTTTTTTGTGTGTGTGTGTGTGTGTGTGTGTGTGTGTGTGTGTGTGTGTGTGTGTGTGTGTGTGTGTGCGTGTATGTGTGCATGCTTATGTGCGCGTGTTAAAAAGAGAGAGACAGACAATTAGAAAAAAGAGAGATCTTTTAACCCAACAGAGAAGAGAAAACAGAGATGGGGGAGAGAGAGAGAGAGAGAGAGAGAGAGAGAGTACTCACCCCTGTTTCTACAAACATAAATGTGTGTATACATACGAACAAATTATTTTTGTTAATGTACTTATCCACATGGCAAAAGAACAAAGGAAATCCATAAATAGGACTCTCTATCCCTCTGATGAAATTACCCCAACCTATTGTAACTTGGAACAAAAAATAAATAAGGAGAGAATTCAGCTTCATACCTGGACACTGGGCCTTTACAGTTCACCTGCTAATCCACTGGGACAGGAAAAAAAAACAACAGAAAAAACCTACTCATCTCATTTTGTTTATATGATCAGAACCAAATCAAAACCTTTTCATCCCCTTGTCTAGCCAAAGCCATCCCCCGGAAGAGCAGAGCTGTGTGGCCCTGTCCTCTTCACCCTCACTCACCATCAATGATGTCCACTTTCATGCGCTGCTGCAGTTCGCGGCGCATCTCGGTCAGAATCTCTTGCTTCAAGCCGTCAAGGTCGCCACCGTTTACAGGCCCCACTGCCTCTGGCCCGGTCAGCGAGGGGTCACGTCTGGAAAAGGAAAGGGCTTCTACATGTGACGATGGGGAAGCCGCAGGTGTGTGGAATAGGAAAGGAGGAAGTGTTATTAAGTCCAATTACATGTCTTTCAGTCTTGGAGGCAGCACTTCAAGAATAAAGAAACAAGATGCAAAGCATGTAAACGTACTCCCAGTAAGAAGTACAAAAAAAAAAGAAAAAAAAATGTATATATATATATATATATATATATATAATCAGTCACCATAGTACTTTTCTCCCATTTTGGTGATACAAATTTTGTACATAAGAGAAAAGAGAAGAGAAATGCTGCTCTCCCTGGCAGGGAAGTGAACATGGGTCTCCTGCGTGACAGACGGGGATACTAACCACTTTACTACTGAGCAACTTACAGAACTTGGTTACACTTAAGTTTATAAACCATTATTGCTTGAACTCTACATCACAAACTTATCATTTATAGCCATTAGTAACAGCTATTCTGGTAAAATAAAACACTGGGCATCATCCGTGACCGATAATGAACATATCTACTAATTTTCAGAAAGATCGATCCAGCAGTTTTGTCTGGAGCGAGTGGAATATATTTTGACCATGGATGGACTGACAGACAGACAGCATTTCTTCGTTCCCATTGTACAGTAGTACTCCCTGTTCTATAAAAACTGGGAGAACAAAAAGAAAGTCAATTTGGTGACTCTGACATTATATCTCCTACACAGTTATATGATCAGGGAAGTTCATATGTTTTTCACTTTTGTGTCCTCTTACAGTCTAGAAAGTAAGACATATGCAAAGATGTGTCCTCACAAGGTATTCAATACAAGAAGAGGGTGGGGCATGAGCCTGCTTGCAGGTGTGTGTGCATGCATGCGTGTGCCAGCATGCACACCAGCGTGCATGCATATGTTAAGTATGCATGAGCATATCAGGACTTCCGATGAGACGCATGAAATACGAAAAGGATTACGAAAAAAAAAAACGTGTCGCAAGTCCAATGGGAAAGTCTAAGAATAGTGAGAAGTTGAACAAAAAACGTAATTCAATGCGTTCAAACCTGGGCCTACTCTTCATTTTGTCCCTCCAGTTCAGAGTTGCCTGTACCCATTCAAATTCAGCCAGCCGAAAGGCAGAATATCACTAACAGGTGCAAGCCAAGGCAAATCCAACGGATCAAACATTCAAACAGGGAAAGGCTTATCAGCGCAGCGTGTAGCTGACAAGTCACTCATTATTATCATCAACATGAACTGTAACAGCTGTGCTCACACAGCAAAGTGGAAGTTCATAGGTGTGCATTTGCTTCTGAACATAGAATGCAATTTCAACACCAACCTACCACACACACATAATCAGGTGGCTCGATCTGCTCACAATCAACACAAACAGAACTTACATCACTGTCACTGTGACCAAAACATCTGACGTCTTCTCGGAGCAGGCAAACAAATGAAGAATAATCAAATGTGAGATGAAAGAGAAGTTAAATCAAGCTTAGAAATCAAGCCTGAACCATGATCCAAGTACAGACCTTCCATCCAAGCGATTAAAAACAGTCGCCATCGCAGACATAGCTGTCCTGAAATTTCCACAGCCCAACAGTAAAGAGGAGGTCTAGTGAGCTGCCCAAAATGTTCTGGCCAAAGGAAGTAACAGCCTGAGTCAAGTGTCCTCATACAGTTCAGAAACGGAGACATACTCAACAAAGATAGGCGACTGCTCTTTCTTCATTTTCCTTGTCCCGAGCGTTGCTGATCTTGCCTGAAGAAGACCTAAAAGGTCGAAGCGCATCATGTTTTGTCTTATGATTCATACGTCCATGTTGTTTGGAGGAGTCATATTAACTGCTTTTAAAATTAGCCCGAGTCAAACCAGAACTCACTTTCTGGCAGGTTTAGGGGACTGTGACTGTGACCCGTTGACCTGTGCAGGGCTCGGCGTGTTCTGTCTCTCCCAGGGCCGCTTCACGTCCGAAGGGGCAGGGGGAGCAGCAGGAGCAGAGGATGGGGTGTCAGAGTCCTGCAGAAAACCATTAGCACACTGCAGGTTACTGATGAACACACACACACACACACACACACACACACACACACACACACACACATGCACAAACACACACATGCACACGCACACACACACACAAGCACACACACACAGCACCCGCGCGCGCACACACACACACACACACACACACACACACACACACACACACACACACATACACACACACACACACACACGTAAGCAAGCAAGCACGTGCACACTGGCACCTGCTTATACTCAAAGAGGTGACGAGAATGACACCACATCAGTAAGTGGTTCTGAGAGGAAGTAAACGAAAAGAATAAATGTTATTAAGAGAATAATGGCTGCTACCAATAAACACACTGATGAAATGTCTGTCTTAACCCAATCAGTCACATTTACACCCACATTCAACAATATGCTCATGCAGTTAGCTGGCAGCCAGACTGTTGTCTATTGAACATTTACACCACCAGTTTGTTTGATATTCTGCATTAACATCTGAGCTGTCTCACCAGTAAACAGTTGAACACTATTGCAAAATTTTACAACTACAAGCTTACACGTATGTTGAACTGACCCAAAGGCAAAAAAAAAAAAGAAAGAGAAAAAAAAAGAAAAAATGTAGATCTATCAGATCTTTCTCACTTCCTAAGCGACATATGAATAAACAAACAAGGTTAAAAACTAAATGTGCATAATCAAACTTTAGTGCATCGAAAACTCCTCTGCAGAAAAAGAAAAACCTCCAAAATAATCAAGATGTCTAATTAATCACATGTATGTAGACAACCACCCTTACCCTTGCATGGATTGTGAAAATGCAGAGATACATATTATCTAAATTATCACTGCTGTTAGCTTATCTTATGTCATCAAGACAAACAACTTTCGCTTTGTCTAATCTGTAAAAAATTATACGTGTCAGGTATAGATAACAGTTTTGTAAAAAAAAATTACAAAGTGAAAAAAGAGATTGTTTGGGAGCTTTCAGTCTCACTGGATAGATAACACTGAAACAAAATGGAAAAGAAAAACGGAAAGAAAAAAAAAGACGACAATATGGATAACATGCCCCCCCCCCCCCCCCCCCCCCCCCCCCCCCCCCCCCAAAGTCAACAACAAAAAATTTGAATGAGAATTTCTTCACATGAGCAAAAAAAGATAAACATTTTCAGCAGTCACTTCTTTTCGCTCTCACCAGCAATTAGAAATTTCTGAACACTCACCTCCAGAACTCTGTAAAAATTGTGTCTTCACAGGGAGTCTTTAAATAAAGTAAATCTAGTGTAGATGAATCTTAAAGAGAATTATTAGTTAGTCTACCAAACAGGGACAAACAAATAAGAAGACAAAAAAAAAACGCCCGTTTCGACCTCTTAGGTCTTTAAGTAGTTGCTTGTTCATCGTCTTCATTGTCGTGAATGTTGTTTATCTTGCTTGAAGAAGACCTATGAGCTCAAAGCGCATTGGGTTTAGTCTTGTAATTTGTTTAAGAAGATAAGTGATCGCTCGTTCTCATTTTCATTGTCCTGAAAGTTGCTTATCTTGCCTGAAAATGACCTATGAGTTCGAAACATGTGTCATGTTTTGTCTTGTAATTTGTTTGTCCCTGTTGTTTGGCAGACTTACTAACAATTCTTTTTAAAATGTGTTTTAATTTCCATCTGCAGCCACCTCACTTTGTAACAAGTGTTGATAAAATTAAAGTTCTTGGATAAAAAAAAAAAAAAAAGACTATGAAAAGAGAAGTGTATCATTCCCACGGGCTTGACTTGATGATAGTCTAGTTATTTTATCATTCTTGTTCCCGTGTAGACCCATTTACACATGCTTGACCGCACACAGCAAGACTCTTCATTTCTTCAAATAATTCAAAGCCTGTGCCAGACAGGTGTTTCATAAAACCTCAGTTTTAGAGTAGAGAATTCTTTTTTTGAAAACCTGTGATTTCCAAACAATAACGCCAGTCTTCAAAACAATGATTCTTTAACAATCTTCTTAACAATAATCTCTAACAGCCTTCAAAACTATGATTTTCACCTTCAGAACAATGATTTTTCACCTTCAAAACAATGATTTTCATCCTGTATCAAAAAAGACACACTCTAGAATCAGCACTGACCAGACTCCTACAAACAGTAAAGTTTCAAAACAGAGTGACTTAAGGCAGCAAAAATGAAGCAAAATGTGGAAAGTGAGGGGGTTAGTTACTGCCAAGGACACAGACAAACAAGAGTACAGGACTATACAGAATGCATTTCGACCTCTTGGGTCTTCTTCAGGCGAAAACAAAAATAACATTTAGTACAATGACAAGAAAAACATACAGCCACTTAGCTTCGCTTCTCCTGTTTGTCTGTGTCCTTTGCGGTAACTAACCCCCTCTTTTTCCAAATTTTGCTACAAACAGTAATTTCTCTGGCACAAAGCACAGCCTGTCTCACCTGTCCAGCATTTTCTGCTTTGGCGCGACGGGCCGCAAGCTTCTTCTGCATTTCACTCATCATGTCAACCATGCCGCCGCCACCACCACCACCTCCACCACCACCGCCTCCACCACCACCACTGCTGGTTCGGCCCATCGTACCCGAGTCAACCACAGGGTTCGACTCTTCAGGCTGTTTAAAAAAAAGAAAAAAAAGAAAAAAAATGCACATTTCTCAAGACATAGAGAACTCATAAGAATGTGGATATTTCAATATTTAGAAGGGGGGTAGTATACAACAACAACAAAAAAAATGATACACATATACATACAGTGTACACAACATTGCATAAATGTGAATGATCAAAATTAAATTACACATAAACACACACACACACACACGCACACGCACACACACACACACACAAGCACAGACGCACACACAGACTCACAAAAGGAAGTACCAAAGAAAAGAAAGAACAAAATGACAAAGAGTAGAGAGAGAAAGGAAACATCATTTAAAAGAAAAAAAAAGTTGGAAGATGTAATGATCCAAAATTTCCAGGATTCAGCACCTCCATACTGTGAATACACAAAGGCTTGCAGGCAGACATTCACCTTATGCACATGCACATACCACAACAGTCCTTCACACACCCTTTTTTCTTCCCCGGGGAGAATCTAGGATTTACCATTTGTAGAGAGAGCAATCCCATACCTCAATATCTCTGACAGGCACATGTAACACCACCAACTAATACTTATTTGCCGCCATTAAACATTTCTTTCCAAAACTATGTATGTATGTATCTATATTTCTTTCCAAAACTATGTATGTATCTATCTATCAAACTCAATTTTTCTACAAAACCTTTTCCAGGAATATAATGGTCTTGTTGCCCATGAGCTCTTTTACCTGTGCTAAAAACGCTGCAAACAAGATTTTATTTTATCATCTCATCCAAACCACTGGCAGTACGAAGACCACAACTGAAGTTTTATTGACAGAACTAAGATCTCCTCCCCATCCTGTGCGATATCTCAACATTGAATCTGTTATTTTTATGTCACTTAGGCAGCCCCATTATCTGCTCTGTCACCATGCCACTGAGTCTTAAAAACAAAACAAAACCAAAATGTCCTTCTGACGTGACCATGTTTCCATGAAGATCACACTTTTCAAATTGGCACACAATTTTGAGCGGTGAATAATACTTTGAAGACAGCGCATTACGTTAGTAGTATTACATAACAGAAATGTAATGACCTCACAAAGTACCATCGCACCATACATTGCACTACACCACTGTGTCTGAATGATGCAAAAAACATTAGCTTTTACTGAGAAGCCACAGCCTTTGTGGTCCCTGC
>JADBJO010000514.1:420000-427500 GCA_016801955.1 Conus betulinus | reverse complement strand
CTCGTTGCAGAGCTCTATTTTTATGCCTTTTTTTTTTTTTCGTCTCCTTTCCCAACAATTTTACAAGACAGATTTTTTTTTTTTTTTTTTTTTTTTTAAAGTACCAGGATTACCCTTAGGGAGTAGGGAGTTCAAAGGACAGAGGTAGGTAGGGGAAGGGTAGGGAAAAAAGAAATACACACAGAACTGCTTCAGGAAAAATGTAACATATCCAAAAATGATGTACAGGTTTCAAAAACATGTGTTTGTCACAACTGATCACAAGAGCACTGTACACTGTCACTGCCACAGCTTCTGCCAAGCAAAAACGTAACGCAGACACAGCTTTGCAATTCATTTACATTCAAGAGCAAAACAGAGTGATCCCAAAACAATGTTGCGCTTTTTTTTTTCTTTTTCAAATTCATCAAAATGTATTCCGATAGACATGTGCGCACCGCCCTAAAACAAGGACACAGAAGTGAAGAGATCCACTTTTCCATCCAGTTTTGTGTGTGAAGTGGTAGGTTTACACCTGACGTCACTTCCTGTGTGATCAATCAAGACACAAACATCTTCTGTCGAAGTTTCTGGCCTAAGGCCCAATGACTGATGCTGTGACCTCAAAGAAAGTAAAAGGAAACTGGCAGCAAAGGCTCAAGTATCAATTACTGTTCATTAATGCTGAGATGTCAACACAGGTATGACGTATGCTCGTCAAGGATCATGGATGTTTGTAACATCAAACTTTGTGGAAAATGAAAACAGATTTCATTTTAATTTGAAGGAGAAAAAAGGCATTTGTGATATTTAACACGCACAAAAATGTGACGCACATATGGTCACCATTACCAAAACATGTCACCAAAAAGAAACTTATACTCATCAAAAACAACACAAAACAAAACAAACCTTAAATACACTCATGAACAGACACATACATGAACAGACATGAAATGTATGCTCACTTCTTTGGAGCACTGAACAGACATTATTACACAGCAATTAAAATTGAAACAAACAGACCGACACACACCACACACACACACACACACACACACACACACACACACACACACACACACACTCACACACACACACACACACACACACACACACACACACACACCCTAATGCATGTATTAAGTAACAAGAAATCAATGTCAAAAGAATATATTTTCTTCAATAACTAGCTTTTCTTAATTGTTCACACTACACCGACAAATATATTTCAGTTCATTCCAGACAGCCATCTATCTATTTATTCATCTTAAACTGGACCACCTGATAAAACAGAGCAAACAAATCATACAACACAGTGTTCGCCCCATTCCTCTGGCGGTCGTGCGTCAAAGTTCTTCTCTTTGTTCAAGGGCCAGCATTCATCATCGTCAGCCCAACGGTTTCTTACAGATGAAGCCCGGCAAGTAATGCTGACGACTTTAATTAATGTGTCTGTGCTAACACTCACTGCCCCACCACTGATTTCCACAAACCTCTCCCTGCTTTATATCATTCACTGAGCGCTTTTTCTGCTGGCAGCCTTGTGGGCGGATGTGTTTTATGTCCTATCTCACTTTATGTCCTCGTGCACAGCAGAGGAGATGATAGCGTTCCTCACAAAATGGGCAATCCGCCTCTCTCTGAAAGGTGAGACACATCTGCTTGGCAATGGAGTTCATGAAAAGAAAAAGGGTAAAACCAAAGAAAGAAAGTAATAAAGTCCGGAAGCACAAGTAAAGCTGTTGCAGAAACCCAACAGCTTTATAAATGTTACAGCATAAACCTTTGCAGGAATAAGGAAGAACAAACTTCTGAAAGATTACATGCAAACACTGTTTTGGCCTGATGAAAGGATACATGTCTCAACTTCTGGTGAGCAGAATTCATACACATCCTGAGACAAAGATGCAGAACTGGTATTTAACTTTGTTCTTTACTCCAGACAGAAACTACCCAGTTGTGTAGCAACTTGCGAATGCTACGTTTAATTATCACAGTGTTGCTGACTGTGTACACTCCAGGACAAATCATATACTTGGGAGAAAAAAAAAGAAAAAGTTCAGGTAAAAACTGTCTACAATAGTCATTATCACACAAGCTCCCTGGAACCAAAGGGATGAGAGAGAGATGGTCTAAAATCAGCAGCCACATATAGAGCTCTGGTGCAGACCTGACAACTTACCAGCTGTAAAAATCAGAAGCCACATACAGAGGTCTGGTGTACAGCTGACAACTAACAAGCCGTAAAATCAGCAGCCACATATAGAGGTCTGGTGTAGAGCTGACAACTAACCAGCTATCAGCAAGAAATGACAAAAATATTCTCACTTATAGCGTTCAGAATGAGAAACAAGCTGGAAAAGTAGTTTGACAGTTTTGAAGATTTCCTTGTCTTTAGGAAAGGAACGGGAATGTGTGTGTGTGTGTGTGTGGGGGGGGGGGGGGGGGGGGGGGGGGGGGGGGGGGGGGGGGAAGGGGGGTAAGTTTATTTTCGCTTTGTCTGTTTTTGTCATATGCATGAAAAAAAAAAACTTCCTATACATAATGAACATTATAGATCTTAAACAACTATATATGATGAATATATGATCAACAGTCCTTAAACTGTATCGACACATT
Source organism: Conus betulinus (assembly GCA_016801955.1). Classification (NCBI taxonomy): domain Eukaryota; kingdom Metazoa; phylum Mollusca; class Gastropoda; order Neogastropoda; family Conidae; genus Conus; species Conus betulinus. The sequence continues at coordinate 424,899 of JADBJO010000514.1, read as the reverse complement.
TTGTTTAAACACTTACCCTCAATAAAAAATATCATCTGAATCTTGAAAGAATGTGCTGTAGCTCTCTGATTCCAATGTTCCAAAAGTTAATCTTGACACTGATTGATCAGGTTCAAATTTTTCAACTTGAAAGGCAGCTGTTTAGCACAAAATGAAGACACTACAGTATAGCACAAAATGAAGACACTACAGTATGGATACAAGAATCTTATCTTAAAAATAAACACATGTATGTCAAAACAAGAATGCAAGGAATCACGCTTTCTTGCTCAAAATCATCTCACTGGGGCTTTTGTAAACGCTGAACATAACTGTGCTATTTTCAACACAATTAGGTAACTTTTTTCAAACATTTTCCACATGTACCACTTCCTGTACCCTTGATCTGAAATCTCTACTTACAGACAGGATTTTTTTTTCTTTTCTTTTTTTTTAACACACAACAGGAAATAGTTTTTGTACGTGTTCTCATATATATATGATTATATGGAAGTCAGTTACTTAAGGGAGCTTCCACAACTGACCCAAATCAGGATTAGTTTCTCCCCTGAAATTTTTAGCATCAGCTACCATGCTCTTAGATTTTGTTAGCGAGGACGGAGATGCGGTTTCAGGGGAGAAGGAAGTGAGGTGAAAGGGCTGATTTATCAAACATGTGTCTGTTGTCTTTGTATGTTCTGAATCCTAACATGATTGAGCCATATATCCTTCCTTGAATCTTTTGAAATTATATGATTACAAGCAGCATTGTTGATCAAAATTCTCAATCGATTCACCATAAAAGAAAACAAGTATCAAGAATCAACTTCGACTTTTATTCCTTAACCTTTTAACTCTTAGTTTAATAAAGTGTTGGTTCCAATTACTGCTCTTTCATATTGGGAAATGCCAAAAATGGTTAAAAATGAGCCTTCAAAACACAGTTTCTTTATTGCTTATCAAAAACTCTTCATCAAACTTCGGGATAGAGTTAAAAAGAAAAAATCATTCTCATTTGTCTTAAATGCTTAAGAATGTATTCAGACTTTTTCCTACCATAAGAATATTGTCTTTTTATGTTTTTTTTTTTTTAATATGGTTATCATGCAACGTGAAATATATTAAATAAAATGGTCACATAAAATAACAATGTGATACAGTTATTTTTTATGTTACCATAATCAAGATAAAAAGTTTAACAAAACATCCATTTTCACCCACCATCATATTTTAATTGACCAGGTAGTTGTCCACAGATTACATCACACTACAGATGCCGGATTCAGGTGCATAAATATCACTTGAAAATGTTTGACTATTACTTTATTTAAAGTTTTCAGATTATCATAAACTCAAATCTAATGAATTTTTCAAGCTGTGGCTTGAATAATTCCATTTGAAGATTCCTTTCATCTGAATTACTAAACACATACACACACAAAGTTCATCGGTATCCAACCATTTGTGTAAAAAAAAAAAAAAAAGAAAAAAAAAAAAAAAGATTTGCTGAAGTCGGACATGTCAATTGTGAGCAACGTCACTGAGACCCGTCACTTGAATTTGCATGTACATCAAATGCAAATCTATTTCCTCTCCATATGGGTCAGTTTCAGCATACAACACTGACCAATCATCCAAACTAGTTTTTGCCGTAACTGTCCACAAAGTAAATGACAACAACCAACCAACCAACCAACCAAAACAAAAACCCACCTACTTCCAGTCAAAATTGTTTAAAACAAACCAGATAGACAACAAACTAATGATTTTGCCACCATTACTGTTCTTTTCATAGGTGGAACAAATATTGTTTCAGCCACATAAAGGGTTCTCCCTTCCTGTTACAGCCTGTGGAATGTGGTCATGTGCTACGCACGGTATCAAGCAGTTCATGAACACAGCTCATGTGCAGATCAGCATAGTGTTTGACCATAAGACTTTATCACCTACGTGCCTACATCCACAATAACCAGCTGACTACTGACCGTACCTGCCCTACAAGACTGACCCTCCACCTTTTTCCTGTACACAGTTCTGGGGGAGACTTGAACATTAAGACATGGTATTTGGCCCTGGCTGTTGAAGTAAAGTGGTTGCCATTTGCAAATGCTTTGAATTAAGCCAAACAGGAACAATTTTTTTCCAGCATATCTGACATGACACCTAAGCAAACAAAACAAAACAAAAAACCTGAAAACTTTCAAAAGGTCCAAGGACAGGTGTTAGACTTGTATGTCTATGTGGGCAAGTTCCCCTTCAGCTGATGAGTCCCCCCCCCCCCCCCCCCCCCCCCCCCCCCCCCCCCCCCCCTCTGACCCCAATTACTGAGAGTTTAATGATATACTCAAGGCATCCTACACTCCAACAATTATTGATACCTACAGTTTTGTAAATATTTCTTGGCAATTTCTTCTTCCTCAGACTTCAAAACATTTTCAGCCCAACAATTTTTTGGAGGTGCCGGCAGAAGCTTGGACAAACTGAACGGGAATAAAATAATATAATGAACTGTGACCTTCAAACCCATGGTCTTAATCTTGAAATACCACAGGTCTCACTGTCCGTGACAGCTAAATCATCAGGCAGACAAGTGGAAATTCTCTCTCCACTTGTCCCTCGGGCAACCACTCTTTTTTATAGTGTCAGTAATAGGATGGCTGAGAGGCGTACTTCAATTTAGACCAGTCGCCTTTCCATCTTTCCCTTTTCACTTTCACAGCTTTACTACTCTGCCTTCTCCCAGACATCCCTCCTCTGCCTACCCCCCTGTTTTTTCTCACAACGAAATCCTAACATAGCACTGACTTCCTAAGGCAAGTTATGTGTGAATGGTGGAAACATGATAGTTTTTTTCCTCCCTTACATACTCTTAAACACAAGTTTTTTCCTCCCTTACATACTCTTAAACACAACAGACACATTTCTTTACTACCTATATCCTTGTGAATGGATGAATTGTTTTATATCATATTTCTCTAAGTGAGGCCTCAATTACATGAATGCAGAATGTGCCATAACTGAATTATGTCTGTGGACTTGTCACTCCTCTTTCGATAGTTACTTTTATCAACCACCTCTTTACTTGTAAGGGGGGGGGGGGGGGGGGGGGGGGAGTGGGGGGGGGGAGGGGGGGGGGGGGGGGGGCAAGGAGTGGGCAAGCAGAAATGGGGGAAGGATGGAAGGGGAGAGTAGATTTTGTCATCCACTTGTCCCAAGGACTACTAAAAATTACTTAAGAATTGTTTACCCCCGATATTCTCCTAAATTTTCACAGCAGATTTATTCAAAAAAAAAAATCTCAAGAACAGCCCAGGAGACTGGCTGCACTTGCACAACTAAGGCTGCAGCAGCAGCTGCACTATTGCGACCGATACGACTGATGCAGCTCTTTAAGAAAAAGCCAAAATTCTGGTTGAAACCTGACAAGTCTCATGTCAGTCTCATTTTTGACTTGAAGTGAGTGAGACAGTGACAGACAACCGTCCATTTAACAGAAATGTGGACCATTCAGCAGCCATGGTGCTGCTGAGTTGATAGCAATGGCTTTAGAGTAGACAGCAGTGCAGACTGTGTGCAGCAGTTTTTGCAATTGCATCACTTCAGAGGCAGTGTTTACGATGACCAAGACGTAAGGAAGCGATATCAAAATTTGGGATTCTAGCAATGCAGGGAAATGACCATCAGGGTCTGTTATAAATATTCACACCCACACACACATTCACAAAAAATATGGTGCAATACACACAGACACATTCACATGAAATATGGCACAACTGGGAGCTGCAGGAGTTTTTTTTTTGTTAAATAAGTAATTTTTTTTTCTAAAAACAGCAAACAAGTTTTGTAAGTAACACATACACAGGCACATAAAATGTGGTGCCATTGGGAATTGCTGAATGGGTTTTTTCTCTTTTCTTAAAGTAATTTCCTTTAAAAAGAGCAGTTAAGTTTCTTAAGTTTTTGTGGTAATCTGATGCAGTAAGTTTCTTAAGTTTCTGTGGTAATCTGATGCAGTAACAGTGGTTTAGAAAGCAGTGCAGAACAGTGGACTGTTATAAATACCACAACCACATACAGACACATTCACATAACATATGGTGCAATACACAGACACATTTACAAAAATCATGGTGCAATACACAGACACATTTACAAAAATCATGCTGCAATATACACAGACACATTCACACTAAACATGGTGCAATACATTCACACTAAACATGGTACAATACAGACACATTCACGTTAAACATGGTGCAATACACAGACACATTCACGTTAAACATGGTGCAATACAGACACACATAAACATGGTGCAATACAGACACATTCACATTAAACATGGTGCAATACAGACACATTCACATTAAACATGGTGCAATAGATTGACATTAAACATGGTGCAATACAGACACATTCACGTTAAACATGGTGCAATACATTCACACTAAACATGGTACAATACAGACACATTCACGTTAAACATGGTGCAATACACAGACACATTCACATTAAACATGGTACAATACAGACACATTCACATTAAACATGGTGCAATACACAGACACATTCACATAAAATTTGGTGCAGTACACAGAGACATTCACATAAAACATCATGCAATACACAAACACATTACATGTAATTTGGTGCAACTGTTTTTTTTTCATTTCTTAAAATAGATTTCTTTGAAAACAGCAGTCAAGTCTCCAACGTTTTTGTGGTGCTCTGAGGTATTTGTCAGGCTGTTACATGCACATTACATTAAAAAAAAAAAAAAAAAAAAAAAAAGGTGGGTATGGACAATTCATGTTCTAGCAATATTGAGCCATTCAATGATGTTGGAAAAGCTAACTTAACCTTGAGCCATAACTGGACTTGATAAAAAATATACATTTCAATTCAATCTTCTTTATCATA
>JADBJO010000514.1:377500-410000 GCA_016801955.1 Conus betulinus | reverse complement strand
TTTTTTTTTTTTTAACCAACTGAAGTATAAAATGCATAGCATTAACAATTAGCAGTCAGTGAAGGTAAGTAAACTAATAAATCAACTAAATGAGAAAGCAACCTTCATATTGCTCTGGTATTTTCTAAAACAGGGAAGAATTCAGAAAGGAGCACAATAATTAAAGGAACAGTTCAGGCGCACGCGCGCGCGCGCACACACACACACACACACACACACACACACACACACACACACACACACACACACACCTCTGACTGTGCACAATACACACACAATGACACATACATTAACTGCACAAAGGCACACACCTGCCTGACTGGGCACAAAGGCATACATCATACACTCTGAGTCAGAGCTTCCCTGTTCTGGTAAACACTTGAATAACGGTGAACTCAATGCTGTGGCCCCCTTTTCCATGAAACTAGATACATCTCCCTTTCAAGACCTTAAACATTTTTTTCAAACTGATTTCTAGAGACTGTGACTGACTGAGGTTCCAATGAATGGACTAGCTTTATCACTAAACTGAGACTCAGACTTTTATTTTGTCTTCATTGTGCAAAGGATAGTCTGTCTGCGGTCATGACAATAAAACAAATAACGGGAAAAAAAGGGAATGACCAGTTGTAGCACTACATGCACGTGAAATATCGCAATAGCTCTTTTTCTTTTAATCTCTTTTCCAGCTTCTATGCTCTCTCCATCTTTTTCACCCTCATAACATCCCTCACTCAACTGCAAATACTTTACACACATAGCTTGAACTTCCTTCCTGCACTGATTTGTTCACTTGGCCCCTTACAAACCCTTCACCACTCATCTCTAGCCCACCTTTCCCACTCCACAAATGATATGTTGAAGACAAGCCTTAATCAAGTTAGTGTTATCATATGTAATAAAGAAGTTGTCAACTACTTAATAACAAAAAAAAGAAAAAAAAATACATTAAGTAATGTGAAATTTAGAGCAAAAGCTCACTCCCTTCTCCAAAACCATTCACTTCCAAGCCCCTCCTGCTCCCCCACTCCCCTTCTAATAATCCCCTGCCCTGCCCACATACCTTGCACTTCTCTAAGTTCGTACCCACCACATTGAGAATTATAATGAAATATGTTAACCTATAAAGTGTTTTAAAAAAAAAAAAAGGGGGGGGGGGGGGGGGGGGGGGGGGGGGGTTCAGGGCTTCATCATTTCATGCAGTATTTCATGCAGTACACACACACACACACACACACACACACACACACACTATGAAAGTGCTCACCCTCATCTTACGCATGAGTGCTACTGCAAACACTCCCTCAGTCTCACACATCATGCACCTTGACACACGATACACATGCATGTTTGCTCCATCCCTTTTGCACAAGTACAAAGTTGAATTCCTTATTTAGCATAACTTTCAATTGTGCTGGTACTACAATCACATTCAGGTTGTCTTCATACTGAAAAGCTCTGTCTGCAGCTTGTTTTCTGTGGCATTTACAATTCTGTCAAAATAAAATCTGTCAAAATAGAAACTGAAGTATATTTGCTGCTGAATCAGGTCTCCCATTCCCAAGTTTGTTGTTGCAGTTCTGATTCCTCACCTCCCAGCGCCATTTCTATCTTTAGGACCTGATCGAAATCCACTCGGCACAAACCCTCTTTGTTGTTTGTGTGCGTGTGCACCTGGTTCTGCCAAACACAACAGCTCTTCTGTACACACACAGTTAGCTCATTGTTACATCCAGTCACAACTGCTGTTCTGTATACACTTAACTCACTGTGACACGCGACCATTAGTACAACACTCCTCCATTTTCTTATGGGACTTTTCCATATATGCGCGGATCTTCACCTTTTAAATTTTTTTTCTATTCATTCTGCTTTACTGAATATATAAAATGATTGTTCACATTACCAGTATACAACTTGTTCCTCAAGCATCCCAAAGTCTTTAAGTCTTAACTAAATCAGTAAATGTCCCACATCTTTACTTGGGTTGATGTGTGTACCTTATGGGGTCTAAACTGTTGAAAAAAGTTATTGTATTGAGAGAGAAAGCTCTTGGATCCTGTCCATCAAGGACTGTGCTCTTCACTGAATGGTCTTTGCAGAGCTTTTCTATGCTCTGCTACACAAGAATACACTCCCATTTCAATGAAAAACATGCCTCAACACTGTGACATGTTCGATGGGTATGTCTGTCTACCTCTGACAAACACTAAGGAGTGTCTCCTACCATTTGGTGTCTGAACTGTACAGAATGCTTTCATTCATTTGAATACTATTATACAATTGTATTTTGATGTGAAGCTTTTTAAAAATCACACATATATGTGTGAGCACACACACACACACACACACACACACACACATTCACACACATTCTTGCTCAAACAGAGACAAAGGCAGAGACAGACAGGCTATGAGATAGGCAAACAGACAGACAAACAAACAGTAACTGAGAAAATATCTGAGAGAGAGAGAGAGAGAGAGAGAGAGAGAGAGAGAGAGAGAGAGAGAGAGAGAGAGAGAGTGTGTGTGTGTGTGTGTGTGTGTGTGTGTGTGTGTGTGTGCAGATATGTGTGTGTGTGCAAGGGCGCAAGAGAAAGGGAAGCTGGGGGGGGGGGGGGGGGGGGGGGGACAGACAGACAGAAAGTCAGTGAAATAGAGAGAGAAAGAGAGGGAGGGGAGGGAGGGAGGGGAGGGAGGGAGGGAGAGGGATAGACAGACAGACAGAGACAGAGAGAGAGAGAGAGAATTACAATCAAATACAGTAGCAGGATACTGGCTTTTTCAGAAATCTTTCTAATATTAAGTATCTAACAAAAGTACTTCAGTAATCTCAGGAAGCATAGAAGCAGCACAATGGTTACTTATCTTGATCGTTAGTATCTAACGTTGCTGTGCAGGAAGTGGTATTTCGGAAATCTTAGTGACATAATAGAAAATCATATATATATATATATATAGAGAGAGAGAGAGAGAGAGAGAGAGAGAGAGAGAGAGAGAGAGTGAGTTACTGTATAGAGAGAAAGCTCTAGGATCCTGTCCATCAAGGACTGTGCTCTTCACTGAATGGTCTTTGCAGAGCTTTTCTATGTTCTGCTACACAAGAATACACTCCCATTTGAATGAAAAAAACATGCCTCATGTTAACAGCAAAACTATGCTCTGCTACACAAGAATACACTCCCATTTGAATGAAAAACATGCCTCATGTTAACAGCAAAACTATGCTCTGCTACACAAGAATACACTCCCATTTGAATGAAAAACATGCCTCATGTTAACAGCAAAACTATGCTCTGCTACACAAGAACACACTCCCATTTGAATGAAAAACATGCCTCTTTTTAACAGCAAAACTGTCATGCTGCTATGCTTCTTCTTTCAATCCCCCCCCCCCCCCCCCCCCCCCCCCTTTGGGCTTTAGCATTCATATTTATCTATCTAGTATCTATCTATCTATCTATCTATCTATCTATCTATAGATGTATATATATAGTTCTTAGTGACATGGTTTTTATTTTTTTTTATTTTTTATTTCATTCGTCCCAATTCATGACTTAATGTTAATCATTACAACTGCTGCTAATCTATAAATAAATCAGCAATCCTTCTAAGGGGAGGGGTCAGACAAACCAGCATGTTTTCAACCTGAGACCATGGTGGTCAGCAGTTGATGACCCCTTTACAATAGTTTAGAGGTCATGTTCACTGTGTGAGTGCGCAAAATCCTCACATGGATTAGTAACAAATCCACAACTGCTCTTTTTTTTTCTTCACAGATCCTGTAGTTAGATGGTTGGAACTTTGTCTACACAGCAGATAGTCAAAAGGTTAACCACTGTCACAGTGTCAGATTTTTTTTTTTCAAAAACTCTCTGTACATCTAGAAGTAAATTTTATAGGAACCCTGTTCAGCTTAGGGAAGGTTCAATGGGAGGGGGGTGAGGGGGGAGGGGTGCGGGGAGGAGAGGGATGGGCCCTGCCTTCCAGCATGTCATACCGTAGGCAAAGCGAACCTCTGAATGCATCTACCACCTTTAGCCAATGGGATAAATTAGCTTGACTTTTCCTTTCTCTTGTTCTATCTCTCTCTCTCTCTCTTTTCTGTTTTCAATTTACTTACATGATACTATTGATAGTTAGACTGATAAATTGTAAGTGTGCATGCCCACGCGCACCCCCGCACACCCACACACAGAGCAAATTAAACACAGGGGTGCCCCAAAACTAAAGACACGAGATCTCATCACAGCCCAAATCCAGCAACAGTTTTGTACAGGCAAGTTTCCTGGTCTTTACTTGTCCACTTCCATAGATTTTTCCTTCAACACTTGTTAACCATCAGAAGAACAAAGATCTGTGGTGCATTTTACAAATTTTTAGGAAAGCCAGCATAACTTTAAAGAGAGTTTACAAAAATTTTTCTGAATTTTCAAGGACCCAATCAGAAACTGAGAAAGGTCTTAAAACTAAAAGCCTTTAGTTTAAAAAAGGCAAATGTGAGCACTTTAGAATAACAAATACAAGCCACATGTATAGTACACCTGCATTCATGATCATTTCATTTTAATTTATCGCATCGGCAACGACCTCCTCTAGCCCACAAACTTTTCAATCAATCTTATGCTGTGTCCTATCACAATCCCCCAGTTGTATTGTTATCACAATAGGCCTTTTAACAGCAAAAATGTCATGCTGCTATGCTTTCTTCTTTCACCCCCACCCCCACCCCCCCCCCCCCCTCCCTTTTAGTATTCATCTCTCTCTCTCTCTCTCTCTCTCTCTCTCTCTCTCTCTCTCTCTCTCTTTATACTTGAAATGCTATTCTGCCATACAGCAGCTTTTGTCAGAGCTTCTGAGGTTCCTGCCCAAGTGTACCAAGAAGAAGAAGAAGATGAAGAAGAAGAAGAAGAAGAAGAAGAAGAAGAAGAAGAAGAAGAAGAAGAAGAAGAGCTTATTCAATTACCTATTTTCACAAATCTAATCCAGAACCTACAAGCTTTAACAAAGTCTCCAGTCAAAACCCCAAACTTCCAAATATTCACACACAAATGTGTCAACATTACCACTCAACCCTTTCTTTAATAACCTTTCCTTAATGGAAACAAAAACAACACACCACACATCACAATTTGCATATTAACTATCACTGAACAAATGAACTGGGAGTGCATTCGTGACCATTTTAAAACTTTCACTGCCCAAATCTGAATCTTGCTGATGTCATCTTGCAGCACAGATTAAGGCCAGTCTCTCATACATGTAAAAAAAAAAAAAGAGAAGCTGCAGTGGTAACTATTTCACTAACCATGATGAGAAGAACAATTATTTGGCGGGTAAAAAATATACTGCTGTTGTCAAATGTGATAACGGTAACAAAACATGCTCCCCACTGTACTGTCTTGTGGCTCTCCTGATCCAGACATCCAACCTTACCTTTTACTGTCATCATTCAAACACATGTTTAAAGCACTTCTCCTCTCAAAACCCTATAATTCTGTTCCACTATGCACTGAATCAATGAATGAAAGCCAAAGCTGAGACTGAAACTTCAGGGAAAAAAAACTGTTCACGATGACGAGCCAGCAAAAGCTTTCTTCCCTGATGCAGAAAGGAGTTTTACCTTATGTGGCTTAATGCAAGTTGCTCACCACCAAAAGAATCAAAGCTGATGTTGTTCACCATTTATGCACACAATCCTCAGCACACGAAAAATTAACTTAATAATAAGTCTGGATCAGTTTCAGTTAATTGGAAGATGATTTTTTTTTCTCCCAAAAGCGAAGGAGGAAGGGGGTGGGGTTTAGGGGAATGGGAGGGTAGTGATAGAGATTATCTTTTTCTGTTTGTTTTTCAACTTTTGTTTTTATTATGAGCATGTAAACATTGATTTTTTTTTCTGGCTGCTGTTTCCAAGTGTTCTGACAGGTACTTTTGTTTGTGTTATTTGGTTTTACCTTGTAAAAATCTTAATCTGGCTAGTAAAATTCTTAAAGCATCAACGGCTGATAATCACAAAAACCAAGTTTCAGGGCTGCATTTTGTATCACTCAACAGTACTGTGTAAGCCTTACTGCATTTTGTCCAAAGCTGCTCCAAAAGTGTATCGATCCAAGTGCTGCTTTCTGACCTCCATCAAGCAGGTATGTTTTTAACGGTCTGCCGTTGGTCTGGTATCAGCAGAACAAGGATACACGAAACTGCTTCCTCCCTCTCACCTTTTCTTTCAACGCTTAATAATCTTCACAAATACAAAGACCTTTGGTGTCGGTGACATCAAATATTTTTGGAAGCACAAGTTCTATGTGTGAATTTAAACTAAGTTTCAAGTTCCCATTATCACAGCCCAGCTGACCACTTAGAGCCTTCTCAAGACTGTCAAACTCATACAGGAAAAAGCATCATGTCTTGAACACTTAACATCATCAAAGTAGATTGTACCCTGAAACATAGAAAAAAACAGATGCAGTTAATGATATGCTACACTGCTTGCTAAACTAATGAAATCTAACAGCAGAAGAAAAAAAAAAAAACAAAAAAAAAACTAGGCTGTGCTGACACAGTGACTTGAGTGACAACGCCTGGCAGTCCCTTGATTTTTCTCTCCCAGACTTGAAATGGTCAAAATTTGATGAAAACATTTCAGTACCACAAACAGTACATATTCAAAAGTGTTTTCAAAAAGCTACAAACCAAAGTTGATTATCTCCATGCGACTTTTACCTTCAAATGTTTTCATCCTTATAAGGACAAGTACTGGTAAACTACAGGGTGTGTAACCAAGTACAGTATCTGTTTGCAGAGCGTGAGCGGATGGTCAACAGTTCAAACTAGTCATGGGGTCTAATTTTTTACAGTTTGGAAATCCTCCTGTCCACCCAGCAGTAAAATGGGTCGCTGATTCATGTCAGCGAAGGTTAAGGTTAGAGAGTTCACTGCCCCTTTTGCCATCAGGCTCTGAGACTTAAACCATTTTTTTTTTCTTTCAGGGAAGAAACACATTTACAGCCCTTGCGGCCACTAGGCTACAGATGATTTTTTAATTTTAGCCTTCTTTCAGTTCACTGGAGTACTACTCAGATGGACGTCACCACTATCATCGTGTCTCCTAGAAAGAATAAAGACACAGCACTTTAGATCACATAGACTTAATGGGAGTATAGTACCCTTCAAAGTTAAAAAGAATGTACTTAAAAATTCTGAAAAGGGCGTGAACATATAGTTTAATGTTACTCTGCAGTGATTTCATCACGTACAGAGATAACTAGCTGTGGGAGAATGTAGTTTAAACAAGATTCGTCAACTCCTTCAGAATCACAAGGCTTCACTTATTTTTGTGCTACAAGCCACTAACCTGTCAGTTACCAAGTCATTAAATGATTAATGAAAACACTCTTTTAATGAAAACAGTCTGGCGTAGGACCATGAGAGTATGCTACCTCTGACAGCTTCTACGTCATCTGATAGCGAAATGTCCATGAATGCGGTGCAAAGAAAATTTTCACCGCATCCCTGATAATGGATGAAACAACGAGAAGAAAATGATGTTGTCTTATAGTCAAAGTAAAAGTCCCCCATGCTCCATCCACTTAAATACATCCATGCATTCAGTTCAATCTATACCATCTTGCTGATGGAGCCCATCCCCTCTACTCTCACCCCAGTTTTCAGAAATGTTTAGCTCGATATTTACTTCCTGAAAATCCTTGCTGGACGCATCTTATCCCATATCATAATCTGAGTCGCAAGCAGTGTAGCAAAACTTGCTCTGAGATGGAGCTAAAACAATTAAGATGAAAACAACAGTTTACAGACATATACATAACCTGTGATAATCACCTGACATTACCCTGGAGATTACCCCCCCCCCCCCCCAACCCAACCCCCCCAAGGTTGGAGGGTGGGAAGAAATGTAAAAGTAAAGCACAGTTCCTAGACTGAGAGAATTCACATTATAGTTTGACTGTCTTGTTGCCTGCTGCCTCTTCACAGCTTCTGTACATTTGACAGGTGATTTTTTTTTCCTTCAAGTCATCTAGGTGGGCCTTACATAATAGTCAAAGGTGAAAATATGGCAAACGTCTTGGGTTACTTTAGTCACACTTCAGCTATAGCTGTCAACATTACCAGGACCACTACCAACTGCATACATGTTCATTGAGCTTAGCCATTGTTACTGATCTATCGCCAAAACCTATCTGTCTGATTTTGAGTGTCTCGGCCACAAGATGTTGTGTAATATTTTCTTTAAAAACTGAAAACAAAAGGTGCACACTAACTTGAGTAAGACTAAGAGATGTGAGTTTCCCATTCACAAGCTGTTGTTTCTGCCTCCCACCTTCAGTGCTTGTAAAGTTAACGTAAAACTATACAAGAGAACAACTGCCTGACATAAAGAGACTTTTTTTTACTTCCTCTTTTTTCCTTTTAACACTGGTGTGTCTTGTTGATATTGAAATCAAAATAAATCAGTCTGTGAAATCCTTTTTTTTTTTTTTTTGTCTCTTTTTTCTTTGACAGTGACTCTTGTTTAATTATCAACTCATCTTAAATCTGATAAACGACTCATTAACATCAAAATAATGACAATGATAATAATTCTGTAAAACAGTGATAATTTTGTGCTGTTAATTTCAGTTTAAAATCACACGAAAGAGGAGAGAAGGAATTAGAATGCATGACTGGCATGGCAATAGCATTCTGTCATTAAAGTACCACTCAATTTTGCTTTTAAAAAAAAAAAAAAAATGAAGTGTTTGAATGATGTTTGAGCCTTTAAAATTTTTACTGGTGGACCTCTGGATGTCCGGACCTGGGACCCTTTGAGCCAATAGCAAGTGGAAATTCTGTAAACCTGAAACACTTTCATTTTGCTGCATCTGCTCTAGACCTCCACACACACACACACACACACACACAGAGACTCGCATGCATGTACGCACTCACGCGCGCGCGCGCGCGCGCGCGCGCACACACACACACACACACACACACACACACACACACACACACAATCTGAATATCTCTCTTCTCTCTTCTTTTGTACACGTAGTGCAGTAAAAAAAAAAAAAAATCTCTCGCCCGTCTCCAACTGCTTCATGAGTCAATGATAAAAAAAAAAAAATTTTCTTAATCATCAAACATACCTCATTTTGTCTGCTTTCTGTCTGGTCCAACTGTCGTGCTGCACCTTATTCAGGCCCGAGCCTAGCAGACGACAAGCTCAGTGCGCGCACCAACCCCGAAGAACACAGTATCTACTTGTACTTATGTAAGAGTCGACTATGCGGCAGCAATCACCAACATGTGCTTGACTACGAGCACGCGGAAGCTGCAATGTGCGTCTACAGCGGCACAATCTGCTGCCAGTTTTCAATAATAATCATGGTCATCGAAGAAAGGTCTGCAAAGACAATCAGTCTGACGTGATAATCCAATCGCAACACTTTCTCGCTGCAGCACTATGTAATTAGAAAATAAAGTATGGACAGGATGGCAGTTACACTTATTATAAAACTGTCATCGACTTGAACAATTTACAAACGCTCTGGGTGAACAGCAGAAGATTGTTCGCTAGCCCACAATGAACTACATGACTGACACATGAATCAGTCATCGCTTCCTTCCTTTCTAGACGCCATGACTTGCTAGTCGCTGGCAGACCGCAGATTGTCTGCATAATTTGCATACGAAAATAATTCAATTTGAAAATTATTTTGACCTTTACATTAGCTTTTAAATTTTGTACATATATTTTGGTACAATTACGTAAGATATTCTTTTCATTTTGCTATCTTTCTTTTTACGGAATAGCACTAGGCCTACCAAGCGCGGAGTCACAGGAAGTGTCAATAATTTGGGTGCACGCGTGGAAGTGTACGCTGGTTCGCATTCGACAAGACAAAGCAGGCATATTGTACCCTGAGACTTCATTTCTTTTTTTAATCTCACCGTCATAAAAGCTAATACAAAGACATGACTTATTTCACGACTTGGGAAGAATTCGCTAAAGCTGCGGAAAGGCTGTACATGAACGACCCACAACGGTGAGTTTAAGACTAAACTGTTGGTGGGCAGAAATTTGAGTTCAGGGTTGCTTCTGCTTTATGTTTGCCTCCAGTTACTTTGCAGCATTCTCTTGCCTTCAAACGTGTGTGTGTGTGTGTGTGTGTGTGTGTGTGTGTGTGACTTTGTGCGTGTGTCACTATGAGTGTGTGCTTCTTAAAAAAAAAAAAAGGTACAATGTCATCAGCTGATGCTGGTGCTACAAAGTTTTTATATGCATGAAATGTGAAAGCACAGTGGGGGAAGATCAGGGTGGCATTGCTTGCCATGATTGCAATCGTTGGGCACATAAAGAGTGCACTGTACTCACCGAAAAAGAATTCAGTTTTTTTGTGTGAAGGGAATCTCGCATTCAATGGGTGTGTGATGGGTTCTTGAAGGAGAAAGGGAGAAAAAGGGCCCTGTTGAGAAAAAACTAGATTTATTGCTAAGCCTTTTCCAGTCCTTCGAGAAAAGATTGCAGCAATTGAAAAAGCAGGGACAACAGAGATGCTTGAAAAAAAAAAAATAGAAGAGGTGGTGGAAAAGAAACTGGCTGAGAGGTTTGAAGAGAAAGATGAGAAAGAAAAAAGAGAGTCAAACCTTATAATTTTCACTTCAGTTTACCAGAGAGTGATAAAACAAATAAAAATGATAAAACGGCTGATGATGTGAACAAATTGAATAAAATAGTGGACCAGATCTGCCCAGAGCTGAAGGATATAAAAGATAAGTTCATAGACCCTGTCAGACTTGGGCCTGTAGGGGGAAGTAGGCCGCGCCTCCAGAGTGAAGGTATACAAAAAAAAAATAAAACAAGAAATCTGAAGAATGCTTACAAAATCAATAAAGGGAAGACTGAACAAAAGGATAAATTGTACATAAATCCTGATTACACACCAAGAGAGAGAGAGCGCATGAAACAGTTAAGAGAGGAGATGAAACAGAGAGTTGAAAATGGGGAAACAAACTTACAGATCAGAAATGGGAAAATTGTGAAAAGATCACCCAGACCTGGTCAGGGTGAGTCATCTGGTAATTGAGACGAGAAGGAATTCTACAAGAAAAATGTAAATAGTGTAAAAGAATGAATACAGTTGTTTCAAATCAACATTTTCCAATACAAGTGTTATATACTAACATTGATGGATTATTAAATAAAAAAGGTGAATTTCTTGGTTTAATTGACGATAAGAATCCTGATATTATATCCATTACTGAGGCTATTCCCAAAAATTTGAAAGATTTCAATAATTCAGAATTCGCTATACCTGGTTATGATGATTTGTTTTTAAGTAAAACTTCTAAAAGAGGCGCCTTTTTATATGTTAAGAGATACTTATGTGCTCATGAATGTAAGGAATTAAATGATGTGGATTTTGAAGAAAAAGTGTCTGGGTTCAATTCAAAAGTAAAGAAAACTTGACTGTTCTATTTGGAAATATATACAAAAATTCCGCTTCATCACAAGAAAATGATGAAAACTTATTTAAACTTTTGAAAATGGAAACAATACAGTCTTATGATGTTGTGTGTATTACAGGTGATTTTAATTATCCTGATATTGATTGGAAAGGTACATGGTCAAATGAGAGAGATGAACACTTTATAGAGTGTCTAAGGGATGTATATCTTACTCAAGTGGTACAAAATCCGACAAGGAAAAGATTAAATCAAAAAGAGAATATATTAGACTTAGTTTTGGTTAAAGATGAAAGAGTGATTTCAGACATTGAAAATAGTGCCCCAGTTGCAAAAAGTGATCATGAGGTTTTATCATTTTTTCTGTACATAGAGGGAAAAAAAAAAGAATCCAAGAAGAGCGAATATAGATATGATTTCAATAAGGGTGACTATGAAAATTTAAGAAAAGATTTGGGTATGATAAATTGGTGTGTTCAATGTACCCTCTTGGATGTGGATGAGAGTTGGACAATGATTAAGAACACTATTCATAAGTGTATTGATAAACATTATTCAAAAAAAAGTGTGTTCAACACATATATCGAAAAAACCAATATGGTTGGATAAAAAAGCATGGAGGAAAGTTAAAAAAAAACAAAATGCATATAAAAGATTTATGTGCACTAAAACAAGGTAGTGAGTATATGAAGTATATATAGGAAGAGAAATAAATGTGAAAAAATAAAAAGAAAAGAAAAAATCGAATTCGAAAAAAAAGTTGCGTCAAATTGTAAAGCTTATCCTAAAATGTTGGGAAGTATGTACAATCCCAGACCAAGACAAAAATTGGCATTAGTCCTTTGAATACAAAAGATGGTGGTTTAGCAGTGTCAGATGAAGATAAGGCAAATACTCTAAATGTTTTCTTTTCTAGTGTGTTCACAAAAGAAGACACCAGTAATGTTCCTCTCTTTGAAGTTGGTTCAAGGTCCAGTGGAGTTACCGTAACTGATATGTGTATTACACCAGTGCAGTCAGAGAGAGGCTTAAAAAATATAAACCCTAACAAATCTTGTGGACCTGATATGATCCCTGCAAGAGTTCTAAAGGAGTCATATAATGAGTTAACATTACCTTTTAGTATTTTATTCAACAAGTCAATTGAATCAGGTGTGGTATTTTTAGTATTTTATTCAACAAGTCAATCGAATCAGGTGTGGTACCTATGGATTGGAAGTCTGCAAATGTAATAGCTTTATTTAAAAAAGGTACTAGGACAGATTCTGGAAATTATAGGCCTGTTAGTCTTACATCAATTGTATGTAAGATTATGGAATCTATTATACGAGATGTGATCGTAGATCATATGACCTTGAACAATTTATACACAGAATGCCAGCATGGTTTCCGTAAACATCGATCTTGTGTAACACAACTTTTACTTGTCATGGAGGATTTAACAAAAATTTTAGATAATGGCAATGATGTAGATATACTTTATTTAGACTTTAAAAAGGCTTTTGATTCTGTACCCCATGAGAGGCTTTTAGTGAAATTATCAGCATATGGAATTCAGGTAGAGTGCATACATGGATAAGGGATTTCATAACTAAGAGACAGCAAAGAGAGTAGGAAGTTCATATTCAGATTTTACGGAAGTTCTAAGTGGCATACCACAAGGGAGTATTTTGGGTCCTATATTATTTACAATATTTATAAATGATTTTCCGAATTCGGTGGAAAGTATTTGCAAAATATTGCAGACAGACGATACAAAAATTTACAATACAACTTATAATTATGATACGTTACAAAATGATATTGATAATTTATCTGAATGGTCTATCACATGGAACTTGCATTTTAATGCAGAGAAAAGCAGTGTGTTACATGTTGGACGTAAGAACCCAAGATACCAGTACACAATGCTAAACAGTAATACTGGTGAGAGCGTGCAGATATTTCAACATGTGATTATGAAAAAGATCTTGGTGTCACTTTCGATTCTGGCCTGGTATTCGATAAGCATATTCAAAACTCTATAAATAAAGCTAACAAAATGATTGGTATAATTAAACGTACTTTTATTCACATAGATAAAGATTTTTTACAAAAAAACTATACAAGGCTTTCGTTAGACCACATTTGGAATATATATGGCAACACAATTTGGTATCCTCGATTAAAGAGGCAGTCTGCTGCTCTAGAAAGAGTACAAAGAAGAGCAACAAAGCTTGTAAAGAATATACAAGATCTTCCCTATGAAGTACAGGTTAAAAGCTCTTGGACTGCCTACCCTAAAAACAAGACGAGTGAGGGGCGATTTGATTCAAGTCTATAAAATATTTAATTGTGTTGACAATATTCCTATTTCAAATTTTTTTTACTGCATCAAGAGTTGAGAATACCAGAAATAGTGTGGATAAAATTTATCATGAATATTGTCGCACTAACCTAAGGAAATTTTCTTTCAGTAACAGAGTAACAAATCTTTGGAATAAATTAACCCCTAACATTAAACTTGCACAAAATGCTAACCTATTCAAAAGCTCTATCGATGATAGTGTATTATTGAAGACTATTTATTTTGACTATGATAAATAAAGACTTGAGCGAGTAAAAGACCAGACCGTATAAAGATGAGATAACTATGGAAGGGACATGTAAAGCCAGTTCTGGCTAAAATTGCCTAAGCAGTTGTCCCTACGAAC
Organism: Conus betulinus; assembly: GCA_016801955.1. Taxonomy (NCBI): domain Eukaryota; kingdom Metazoa; phylum Mollusca; class Gastropoda; order Neogastropoda; family Conidae; genus Conus; species Conus betulinus. The sequence goes on along the minus strand of JADBJO010000514.1, from coordinate 395,841 downwards.
CTGAACCTGAACCTGAACCTGAACTTTCTTCTGAGTGTGTGCGTGCATACATCATATATTTTCTCTTCATCTTCTTTGACACTAAAAATATGAATTTGACTGGAAAATGCCCATATATTCAAAATGTTATGAAATGCTAAGTCATCGGCAAAAACAAAAATTTGATGAAATTCTCCAGTGCTGGAGTATGGTTTTGAATAGGACACAGTAAGTTCAAAGCACAAATTTCTCTCTCTCTCTCTCTCTCTCTCTCTCTCTCTCTCTCTCTCTCTCTCTCTCTCTCTCTCTCTCTCTCTCTCTCATATTTGTGTTTGTGTTAATGTCCTAATTCTTAGTCCCTGTAGGAACAAGGATCAGATGGAAAAAAGCATCTTCTTGCTTAAATCTGTTATCCTTAGAACTATTCTCTCTCTCTCTCTCTCTCTCTCTCTCTCACTCACACACACACACACACACACACACACACACACACACACACACACACACACACACACACACACATATACATATATACATATATATATATATATATATATATATATATCTCTCTCTCTCTCTCTCTCTCTCTCTCTCTCTCTCTCTCACACACACACACACACACACACACACACACAACACACACACACACTCACGCATGTCTTGTCTCTCTCTCTCTCTCTCTCTCTCTCTCTCTCTCTCTCTCTCTCTCTCTCACACACACACACACACACACACACACACACACACACAGTTTTCTGAGAATGAATGACATGTAATTGCAATGAGGTTTGCATGACAAAAACAGAAAACTAGGCCTGAGCCTAAAGTCTTCATGTTTTGGTAGTAAAGTTTCTTCTTTCTCTTCCTCTATCCCCATTCTCTCTCTCTCTCTCTCTCTCTCTCTCTCTCTCTCTCTCTCTCTCTTCTCTCTCTCTCTCTCTCCCCCCCCCCCCACCCTGCCTTCCAGCTGCCTCCTCTCTCCCTCTCTCTCTCTCTCTCTCTCCCCCCTCCCCCCCCCCCCCCCCCCCCCCCCCCCCCCCCCTGCCTTCTCCATCCAGTATTTCTTTCCCCCTCTCTCATTTTCACCCTGCACACCCACCCCACCCACTCTCTCCTCCAGTGTTGAATATCTATGGTTGGAACACCACTTCTATCCAGTCAAGTGCAGTTGATCAAGTAACTTCACACAATATAATGATACTTGCTGTGCTTTTCAATCTGTGGGTGTGGCTGTGTGTTGCAAAAAGAGAGGAGGAGCTATTTATGTGGAGGGATGGTGGGGGGGGTGGTGATAGATGGTCCATTGACAAAAACACATGTGATGGATATGAAAATTGAAAACAACATTCAGTTTTTGAATGAATGGATTAACTTTAGCTTAGTGAGACAGGCAAAGGTGCAGTAAGTACCCTCTCCAAACCGAGTGACTGTTGTGGAAGGTTCTTTTCAGTGGACTGGATGTCAGTCTACTGTACTATTCAAGTAGATTGTAACGGACCTGGATATTTTCATTGCTCTCTTGTTTCTGTCTGCCTCCGTGTCTCTCTCTATCAGTGTCTCTGTCTCTGTCTCTGTCTGAGTGTATTTGTCACTGTCTTTCTCTCTCAGTCTCTGTGATTGATCTATGAGCTGTGTTCTGTAGGCCAGATTTCCTTCAATTCTTCAAATCACAGAATCAGACAGACTCTGAAAGGTAGACAGAGATTGTGATGAATAAAAAAAAAACCCACTTTATCAGTTTCGGTGTATCATAACTTGTACCACTTCTCTATTTGGGTATCAGATGGCTACATTGAATGCCACACCCTTGGTATTTTTCCCAGACTCGGTAACAGACTCGGCAATCACAAGCAGTTTTCTGTGCTTTGATTATGCAGATTTCTTTAGATAGAAAATCTGTAGACATTTACTGGTCGACATTTTGATGACATATTTACATGCATTACCTTTATATCACAATTCATGAACTATTGTACCTCAAAATTCATAGGTTAAGGAAACTCCAGTACATGAAATATATAAATCTTATTCCTGATGAAATGTTTCCAACCACAACCAGCGGTTCACAATTTACCACAATTGAGTGTTCAGTGCCATCAAAAGAGTTTCCATACCATGTACTTGTCAGGGATAGAATAATCTCCCTCAGAAATGGTTAAGGCCAAATCATCAAAACTCTTTGCTGCCCAGGTGTGAGTCTTATTGAATAGTCATCCGCCTGCTCCAGATGCTACTCCCAGGAACCTCTTTTCGAGGTCGACATCTTATGACAAAATTGCCCAGTTAAAGTTAAGAAGATGGGTTGGGACTTTAGGAGAGTGGAGTTTTTTTGTTTTGTTTTGTTTTGTTTTTTTTACGAACACTTTTTTTGAGGGCTTGGCACAACCTTGTTTGTGGCCATGTACAGTGAAGTACTTCTTCAGTGTGCATAGCCCCAATCAAGGTTCTTTTAGTATGTCACACTGTGTGTGTATATGAGTGTATGTGTGTGTGTGTGTGTGTGTGTGTGTGTGTGTGTGTGTGTGTGTGTGTGTGTGTGTGTGTGTGTTCCGCAGGCGCATATGAGAGGATGTCATTGTCAGATTCTTTGTATGTTGTTAGTGAATTTGTTTTGAAAATCAAAGCGAGTTTATGTTTTTATTTTTATTTCAACTGTTTCAGTGCCGCTATGTGATAAAATACAGGCACTGTGACGGAAAGCTTGTCATGAAGATGACTGACGACAAAGTGGTAACTGTTTTTATGTTCTTCAGTGTCATGTTAGTTCATCTGTAGGATTATCATGTAAATTTTAGAATACTTTCTATGTGTCATACATGCACACATACTACACAGGAAGGTAATAGAACGACAGAAAACTTCAATGTGCTGTTGCTGTTAAAGATGGCAACACACTTATTACTTTGGCATAACTGGCCTACAAACATATACATTTTTGAAAGAAGATATATATACACAGACAGGCTGATATAAGTAGAAAGAAATTTTAAATCTAGAACAATCAATTATTCCGAGAAATTTGTGCCTGTGTTAATCTTTAAAGTGATCACAAATGTTTTAGAGTACTTTCCATGTGTGTGCTATAACTCACTGTGCAGGAAAACACGTAAGAGAAACATTAGAAACAGCGATTACAATTAACAATGAAGGGAATTAGCCCATACATTACTTTGACATAGCTGGTCAATATGCACATCCTTGAGGGAAGAGAAATACATGAGAGTGGGCAGATGCGAAAGAGTGAAGTGCAAAATCTGAAAAGTCTTATTACAGTTTGTGCCAGCATTCATCTTTTAAAGAATAACTCTTACATTTTGGAATAGTTTGTATACAGTGTGTGTCAAAATGCATGGCACAAAGACAGTTCTAAGATCAAATTAGAACGTCAGTAGTATCTAGTAGATAAAATTGTAACATCAGTAATATCTAGAATTTGCGGTTAACTTAATCTTTAAAGAGTGCCCCTTGAATTGTAGTCCTTTCTATGCGTGTGTCTGAACATAATACATAGGAAGAAAGAGTGGGAGAAAATGAGAAAATGCAGTTACCATGACTATTAAGGGCACATTGTCAGTCATTACAGTGGGCATATAGCCTGCATACACTATGTGCATGAAAGAAGAGATTGTTCACGATAACGGACCTGCAGATGAAAAAGAATGCAAAACCTAAAACTGAAAGGACCAATCAGACAGGTCCACAATTTGTACAGAGTTCTTTCATTGTGCACAGTTCTTTCAGTACATATTAAAAATGATAGTGAGAGCAAGCCATGAATGTAGGTTTATCTGTCTTTCAGCAAGATTACTTAGAAACTATGGAACCTATTTTGATCAAACTTCTGCAGAACATGGAATGTGGCCCAAGGACAAACCCATTACATTTTAATGTTGATCTCAGATCTGTATCAAACGGAAGATCCTGGTCATTAACACATTTTCCACTGAACACTAAGACTGTGTGAAGTGTTACTAACAGATAACTGTCTACAGGATTATAAGTCTACAGGATTATATTATCATAGAAGTTTGAAACTAATTTCATAAATGTTTTTGTTTCTGTTTTACTTCTTGTCAAATTGAAAAGAAACAGATGGGAAGTAACAAAGTTAAAAGCCACAGCCTCACATGTGTTCACAAAGTTTGTTACTGTTATTTTTATGTTTGATTTCAGTGTCTACAGTACAGGACAGAGCATGCTCAGGACATCAGGAAAGTGGAAAAAAACTGACCAGTCAACTCATGCGACATATGGCTTCCAAAGAAAAATAATTTGGGGACAGACTTTGATTCGATGGCTGTGGTGTTGTGAAAGTGGTTTTGTTGACAAGTAGAGAAAGAGTGTGGAAAAGCTGTTATAATTATAATTGAAAGCTGTGTTATATGTTATTTTATTGATTTGATGTGCAGGAGTGCTGTCTTCACAGCATACAACATAACATGGTTTGTTCAGCCTGTAGCTAGAAAATTTTGTTGGATGTGCACAAGTTGATTTGTTGTGAGTGTGGTTTGTGGTGTGCATATAGTATGTGGCATAAGTGTATGCTTCATTTTTGAGAGTCCGAGTCGGTGTTGATGGTGATGGTGGTAATGGTGGTTATAGTTTTTCGATTACTCATACCTACTCAAACGTGTGTGTAAGTGTTGAACTACACAGTCAAATTTCTTCCGCTTGATGGATGCATTTCTGAGAGTTTACCAGTACTGCAGGTGCCCGTTTCTCTCAGGCTGGGTGGAAACCTGTAGCATCAGCTTAATCATCCACATCCTCATCAACGAGCATTTATTTAAAAAAAAAAGAAAAAAAAAAATCAAATTCTGTAGTCTTTCATGCCCTGCTCTTATGTTGACCTAGTTTTGATAACCTCTCAATGTTCATGCCTTTGGTTTGGTTCTGTTAGGGTCACCAGAATCGGCAAGTTCATGGGCACTGTCATTGAACTGACCTAGGGGGCACCCCTCAAGGGGAGAGCTCATTCATGCTGACTCGGCAACAAGCAGTATTTGTCATCAGTAGGGGCTCTGCGGATAGGGTCTTGCGTATGTTGGATCAGAACAGGCATCACTGAACACCATCAAACGACTTTGTGGCAGGCGGCGCAGTGTGTCCTCAGGTGGGTCGTTGCATGATGTCAGGTTGTTTCATGGCTTGACATTGACTTATTCCTGTGGATTGCCGGTGTTGGGGCTGTGGCAGGATGGGCCAAAGGGTTGATGTGGATGGAGAGCTGGAAAGAGTGGCGTGGGCACAATGCCACAGAGATGGCACTGAAGACGAGACAGCATGAAAAAGAATACATAGAAGTATATGAATAAAGAAAAATTCTAAAACTCTTACTCATCCCACCGAGTGCTGCCAGGGCTTGGTAAACCTTTCAGACATGAGATGTTTGAACCACTCCACTGTCACATTGATCACAAGATACGTTTAGGGTAAAGTGTCAGAGTGTGATGGCTCTAGAAACGGTGAACTATCAGTAATTCACTGTGTGTTAAGCATGGCATGATAGAAGGTGGAGCCCATCCCAGTCTCTCCACTGACTTCAACCATCCCTGAGCTGAATCAGTTACCCCTTTACTGTCCAGTGGACTGAAGTTTTTCACACCTAATATAGTGTATAAAAAAAAAAATCAGACCACATGGGTGGTTCAAACTGACAGCTGTCAAGTGCTCAAACCATTGGACACGGTACTGTAAAAGTGAAGACTTGTTTGAAAAATGCATGTATAGAAAAGATGCATGAGATTAGGACGGCTTGATCCATCTTTTTGGTGAACTTTTTGATGGGAAACTGATGTGGATGAGATGAAGATGGTTTGATCCTTTTTTTTTTCATGTTCGTGAATATGAAAATGGCTCAATCCATTTTTGTGTCTCTTTACATGAATATATGGCTTGATCCATTTTTTCATGTGTACATACTTGAGGGAGATTGGTTTCGGAATGTGGATGTGGATGGAAGATGTTGGTTTGAAGGAATGACAAGGAAAATGCCAACAAGATGGTTGGCTTAGTATGTATTGATGATTTAAACTTTGATTTAATTTTTTGTCCTGCAATTGATGTAATACATGTTGAAGCCTGTTGCAAGGAAAAATAAAGTGTCCTGCATTTGTCTGATCAGTTTCTGTTTTCAGGGGTATTTTTCATGTTGTTTCTTTTCCAGTCATATTTTGTGTCTGTTGTTTAGTGGCTAATGCCTGTATCAGTGTATATTTAGTCTGGATTTCACAAGGCAAGTCACATTCCTTTGCTTTCAGGGTTTTTTTTTCCTAAATATGCCCCTCACTAAATTTTGTTTCTTCCTATCAATGTGAATATGCCAGAATTAGTTTTTGCCAGTTTATACTGCTTGAATCAGGACCTGTGTCATGGTCATTCTCTTAGGTTTTCAAAACATTTATGTGACATTTAAATAAGAAAGATGAAAAGGCAAAAGTCAATATTAGCCATAACATTTTAACTGTGGTTTTATAAACCCATTTCTTTGGGTCACTTAAATATGTTGAACTGGAAAATTATTATATTCCTTGACCCTCTTCAGAGGTGACATAAGCCCCTTATAACTGTATGCGCGTGACAGGATTTGAACATAACAGGTGGCAGACGCATAACACATCCTACTTCAGCCTTACAGATACGGACATTTCTGGACCATTCTGTAAGATCTTCATATGCACATTTCCAGTTTCAGTCTACAGTGTGAGTGCTTATCTCCTGGGGAAGCATGAATGGTAACATGAGCAGTACCACAGTTCCAAACAGGAGCATCTACACAACAAACCTTTTGTGTGTTTACACACACACACACACACACACACACACTGTGCACTATCCCAAAATTGTGTCAGAATACAGTAAATGTGATAACTTTTTGTATGTTTTGTCTATCTGCCCCCCAAAGTTTACCCCCTTTCTTTCTTGTCTCTCTTCTCTTTCACATCAAAAACAGGCTCGGTTGTAAATGTTTGCAACAAATGTGTTCCATTCTGCATCAGGACATTACACTGCATGAAAATGGCAAGAAAAAAATAAAAAATATGCGCAGATCATGACATTCAATAGACAGCTACATTGTTTGAATTACACAAGATAATATACAGATCATCCATTAAAAAAACATTAAATATTTGCCAGTGAACACAAAAGTCATACAAAAGTCCGGATTTCCAGTTTTTTAAAAATCTAAACAATATCACAATTTGAATAAAAAATATTCACACTCTGCAGGTTTTCAGCCCTTGAAAAATTACAGTGAATCTTTCTAATACAGACTCTCTGAGAGTCTTGTTGAATTAACAAAAGTTTTTTGTTCTTTTATCTTTGCATGGGCTGTATTCAAAACAGCAAATGCACTGATTGAAATGTTTCTTATGCTTGTACATTACAGAAATCATTCAAAATAAAAACCACCGGCCTGATTGAGAGTTGCTTACATAGTGGTAATACATTACCTATTTCTTGTCTTTTTTACAGGCCATAAAAACAAAACAAAACAAACAAAAAACCCCTAAAAATCTGTACACACTGACAGGAAACTCCTAGGTGAACAGCAATTAGGTTGAGAAGATGATATGCAACCTAATAGGCCATTATAAGGAAAGTAGAAATCTAAACACATATACAGGAAACTATGCGACGAACAGTTGTTAGCTGTAAAATTGTCCTTATGACTTCAAGAATGTTTTGGAAGAAGCTATACAGCATTTATTTTTACCATGCTTCCAGGGTACCCCTGTATCAAGACACACAAGTCTTCATATTTACGGAACCATCAGAACCATTCTAATGAAATGTCAGGGTTCTTGTAAACATACACTTTATCCTACGTCAGCAAATTTTGGTGTCTGTGCATTTAAATGAGCAGAAGTTATCAGCTGCGTCATTTGAACTATACACTTTTGATGAAGCATGGGTCCTCATAGACCCATACTTTACAGAGCGATGGGTGCATATGGTAACGCATCAATCATGGGTTCAATTGGGACCCATATCTGTTAAAAGTACAAACTCTTGGGGATTCTGATGAGTTTGGGTCCACCAGAACCCATAATATCTTAACAGGGATAAACACTGTCAAAACAGTTAAAACTATGTAAAATGTTTGGGTACTAGGGGACTTGCAATACCTGGACTGTGTAGTCAAGAGTGAAATTTGGTGAAGAATAAGCAGCATATATTTTTCAATTATGGCACAAAATCATAATGTTCTGAAGGCCAACCTATTATGTATTCTTCAAAATCATCTTACTGATGCCATGCATGTTTTTAAAAATAAAGGCAGCAACTGCAGTTTGGTTCCCAACTACTTATGCAGGCAAAACAGTCCTGTGATACAGTAAAGCTGAAGACATCAGGTTGGTAAAGTAACAACTGGACCTTTTCCCATCCTCTTTCAGAAAATAAGAGAACTGAAAGCACTCTTTGGTACTGTACTGCAAACTAACACTAATGGTGTAACCTTAGCTTTTATGACATATTAACTATGGAATCTCTGTGGAGTAATTCTTTCGTGATCAATGGACGTTATATGATTTTCCCTCAAGAAAAAGTTTGCTTTTGTGATCATGAAGTCCTTACTTGAACAAATGACAAACATCATTATGTATGTGTTGGTTTGAACGATTGTACATACATGCACACTCTGTGTGTGTGTGTGTGTGTGTGTGTGTGTGTGTGTGTGAGTGAAGAGAGAGCATCTTTTGAACTTACACAACTCGATATGGATCAGAATACTGGAACTTTGAAAAAAAAAATAGTCATTTGAGATTCAAAATGGCACCATTCATTTAAGAAAAAAAAATTCTGTTGAAAAAGTACAGAGATGTTCTGGTCAGTTGGCTAACACACCAACATGGACTAAGAAATCAGAAATAAAGGCAGAACAAAAAAAGAATGACATCCTTAACTAGAAGGCCATTGGATTGGGGGGGGGGGGGGGGGCAAGTGCAGACCTCTGCCAAACTTGAACAGATCTTGGATCTGCCTTCAGAGTTCAGTTCTTGAGTACTATCAATTTTTTTTTCCAGTCAGGGAAAAGAATAGTAAGAACTAGGTAAAAGACTTGCTCCTCTACTGCTGTTTTTAAGTATGATATGGAAAACATGAAATGTTAACATTTATTTCAAAAGCAGTGTGTTTTAATATTCCATGAAAATGTAGTACTTCATAAGACAGTTAACAGTTTGTAAAAGTAACATCACACTTTCATGAGTGCAGTGTCTGAAAACCAAAAAATAAACAAATAAATAAATAAATGAATTTTTTTTTTTAAATTGCAGTTTGGGTCCATGGACCAAAAAAACATGCATGGTTAGGTTCAGAGATAGCTTCTTTCTGTTAACCATCTGATTGAAAACGGCAAATGGCATGCTTATGTTTGATAACAAATGGTGCTTTGCTCCACAGGGTTCTCGGAGGAAAACACAGAGAAGTTCCATTTCTGGTTATGGTGAAAAAATGTTTTCTTATTAATTTTCTTTCTATCTCTTCCTTCTTGGCTGGCTGGGATTTTTTTTTTTTTTTTTTTTTTGTGTGTGTTTTTTTTAAAATAAGATGCAACTTCTCTTTTGGGTAATTCCAGACAGATTCCTGTTAAAAAAAAAAAAAAAAAAAAAAAAAAAAAAGAAACGAGGTTGCAGGCTTACAGTTTTCATGTTTAGCGGATAATTTGCAAAACTCACTGAAATGATCCAAGATCTACCATTTGCTCTAGATCCACACCATGGATGCATGTACTAAAATTCAAAGGGTTCATACTTTTTTTTTCCACATTCCATCTTGTCTTTAACATTGGTTGAAACTGGTTCAGTAGCTTTTGCATAATTGTCCTGACGTACAGACAAAACGTGCAACACAAACCAACAGATGCAAGTGAAAATGTGACCTTTACTTAGGTAAAAAATGCCATGCTTTTATTTTGATGTATACTGATTTATTCCATATGTCCACCTCATTTGTGAAGGACCTTGAAACTCCTTCAGAAACATCTAAATTTTCAGCCTTTATTCCAGAATGTTCATGGGGACATGGAAAATGCAATACCAATGCACAACATTCCTCCTCACTTCCAACCATAATGGCCGCTTCATGTCTGATGGAATGAAAGACAAATAGGAAAAGGTTGAACAGACATTCTTCATGGAACAGATAAATATTGTTCTCCACGGCAAAACTTTGCTTCTTGTGAAGTTCTTGATTTCAAGATAAGAATGGACAGTTTTCCTGCTTGCCATTCACCAGGTCCCCTTTTCACTTCCAAGAGAGGAAATATTATTCAAAGGCCCCCTGAGATGCAACATGACAGGTTCCTGGACAGTATATCAGTGAATGTGTTCTTTGCTTACAAAACAAAGCAAGAAATGACGCCCTCATTGATGCTCCTAAGTCTTTTTTTTTCTGGACAGTCTAAAATGTACAATTAATTCTGCCTGTCGCACATGAAGTGAGACTTTGTTAGTTTGTTTTTTTTCATGTTTAGTTCAATTACGTAAGTTACACATTTAGGCAAAACATAAATGACAATAAACAGTTTCATGTACAAAAATTGAAAAATACTGATGTATTATCCAATTCTACTTGTACTGACAGAAGAAGTCCAACATTATTGACAAGACACACATAAATAATGTAATAATTTACTAAAGTGATTTTTTTTTTTTCCCGAATGACTAGACTTCACAATCAAAATTAAAATGGTCACCTGACAAAACAATTTTTCATTCTTCTGTTAAATCTAACATTCTTCATTAATGTAGTAAGTCAATGCGAATTTAATGCAACAATCTTTTGCCCACTCTTCAGGAAGACAAATCATTCACAAAACTGACAAATTCTATTTGCAATAGGATTTAAAAAAAAGGAGGCACACAGACAAGTCAGCGGCAAGGTGTGTGTGTGTGTGTGTGTGTGTGTGTGCATTTGTATTTGTTTGTAAAGCAATGTACCTATTTTCATGGATTCATAGCATAAAAACAAGCAGCACAAGCCAGCAAAATTGACAAAAATTTTTCTAAAAGTCTGGCAAAACACTTTGGGTAGATGTTGTGTTATTGACCGATTTTTTTTTTTTTTCCTTCAACCATCTAGACTGGGTCTTTGAACTCCTGTAAAGACTGAAGGGTTGGCTAACTTTGTAACACAAAAATCACAGGTTTGAAATCCGAAGAGTTTCACAAAGTATTATTCTTACTGCTGCACGCACTTCCAGCGGCTGTACATGTAGGCGACATTAATGTGAAAATCCATGGGGAGTGTACAGTTGCCAATGATCTATGAACAAAGTCAAGACTCTTGCAGATCCACCTGCATCCAACTTCTGAAAATAGTATCAATGCACAACTTCCTTACTACCCATACCACTGCTACGAGTGTCTGCGCTCTAATCATATCAAGATTAGATTACTCTGTCTGTAGCCTCGTTGACCTTGGTATCTCCTGCAAGGTTGCATAAGGTCCAGAATTCAGTTGTAGAACTTGCTTGTAATTTCACAAAAAAAAAAAAAGACACCACATCACATTTCTCTTTCATCCCTTCATTGGTTGTCCATCTCTGCTTTGACTGGCTCTGAATGCTGCAACATTAAAAGTACAGATGGTCCCAAATATCCTGCCAATTGAACCACTGTTACAAACCACATCAATAGCTTTGTTTGCCCTGTGATCTACAAAGGCTTAATCCCTAGTGTCGGCTCAACATCCTTTGATGGAACTTTTGCTACAGTTTTCATGTGCAACAAGCTTACATATGCCGTTGGCTATGCCTAAGCTCTATTTGTTTACAACTGCTCTTATAATACTAAAGTTCAGAAAATGTTTTCATGTTTGATGTCAGAACTATCAATGTTTTAGCTGTCATTACAAAACATTAATAAAATCTGTCCTTAATTGATTAGTGGGACATAATCTTGTACATTTTTAGTTTTTTCCCCCTTTATTATTGATTACGGTGATGCTCTCAACTGAAATGAAATCAGTTTGTAAGTAAGGCATGGTAACGTTTCATTCATGAATGAACGAGCAGGATGTTTTTAAACCAATTGTGTACAGATTTGGTATGTGTGTGTGTGTGTGTGTGTGTGTGATTGTGCATGGATGTGTGTGCTCATCTGAGTTGTCCATATGTATTATATACCTGCCTCTGTGTGTGTGTGTGTGTGTGTGTGTGTGTGTTGCAGTGTCAGATCAAAACAAAAAAATTTGCACACAGTTACCACAAATTCAAATCAACAGCAAAAAGGCAAACGTGTATTCAAATGAATGTATGTAAATCATTAATCCAAAACTGCTTCACTTGCTATTGCACAGCTCACACACACACACACACACACACACACACACACACACACACACACACACACACACATCCAAAAACACAAGAAGTTCAAAAACGCACACATACCTACATACTGGAAGTGTGATCACTAAACAGGAAAAAAAAAAAAAAAATTTTTTATTTTAAAACCTTGAAATAGTACACATTCAAGAATCCTATCGAAAGTTCAGATCTTGTTCACATAATTTGATAAACAATCTTAATGATGAGATGAAATCTACATATCCTGTTTGAAACAGTGAATGTAAACAATTACTGATAACCTGTTCCTTCCCTTCCTCTTGATGTATGAACATGCCACTGCTCTCCGATAATTAATCACAGAATCAAATTCCCCACAGCAAACAACAGTGCTGATCACATAAGGCATCTCTTTGGCACATCTTCATATAAAATACGGGTACATGTCTTCTTATGACCTTCAATGCATATGAAGTTAAGCTTTATTGCAGGACGACGTGCAAGCAAACTTTGAATTTAAATGCAATATTTGAAACATGGATGACATTTTCTGTGCCAGGACAAGAGCTAGTCATGACAGATGGAGTATGTGGCGATGGGTGTCAACAACAGAACTTTTTACCATCAGTTGAAGCTTCTTTTCTTACAAATTAAGATAAGCATGCTCCATACCAGATGTTTTTTTCTGTTTTTGGTTTTGAATGGTTGGTTGTTTTTTCAAAGGGGGAGGGGGGTTGGTGGGAATTTACCTCCATCACACCTCTCCCCAAACCCTGATTCATATATAATAATAAAATAAAAAAAAACACAAAAAGAGTGGTAGTAAACAACAAGAACACAATTCTATGACCTTAACAATGACTTCTAGATCGAATAAACATGACTGATTTGAGGCAAATCACTGGACGAGTGCTTTGAGTTTTTAAGTAGAGATCCAGTCAGGTGAGAAGACAACTTTCAAAATATGAAAATGGATCAAAAGAGAACTGTACAAACAACATGTTCACTTTAAACATGCATTTTTCCACTTGAGAAACATGTTTCTCTGAATCCACATCATCTAAATGTTATGAAAATTAATATTTCAACCATGAGCAATTACGACTAGTAGCATACCTTAAGATTTAAGCCAAAAAACAAAACAAAAAAAGATAGAAAATAAAGAACAACAACAACAACGCGCAAGGAAGAACAGGTGGAAACAAACACTTCAAGTCCAATCAAAAACAAGGTATTGCTATGCCACTAAAAGCAAAAATAAACCCTCACATTCCACAGACAGCGCAGGACAAAATCAGGCCAAGCTTCAACCTGGCTAGTCTTCCATGTCGACAGGGTTCAAAACCCACCTGCCAGACCAGATCTGCGAGCTTCCCTGTCAGATAAAAACTGTGCAAGTCCTTGGTGATTCCTTTCCTTCTGTAAAGGGACGCCAGACATGGTGTCTGGACACCAACAACAGCTAGATCTCAAGCAAGAAATCAAAGCGTGTAAGAAGAAATGCTCCAGTTCACCATAACAGACCACACAGAGCTTTTTTCAGGGTTGTCAAAATCACACACTCACACAAAACCCACATCTGGAGTAAGTCTTACCACTGGGCCGGAATAGCTCGGTCGTAGCGTGCCACACACGTAATCTTGGGGTTGTGGGTTCGAATCTCCCGCCAGGCCGTTTCTGTACAGGGGGATTTGTCCCTCAGAGTTAACACTGGTTCTGACTCCATTTCCCATACAGTCCTTCGAATGAGACTATAAACTGAGGTTCCATGTGAATGCACGCATAACATCTTTTGCACACACGTAAAATCCCATCACCAACTTTCAGAAGAGAAAGCCTGTTTGGCGGTTGGTACGGATGACACGTTACACATAGCATGCACCTTCTCTGAAGTTTGGAGTTTGGCTGCCTTAATGGTCAGATTAAAAACTATGGTCATATACACAAAACTCCACTCCCTTTGTTGGGTAAATGGGATTAATCCTTGCTTTTCTATACAGAAGCTGTCTGCAGGAGAATAAGGAGAGAAGAATAAGAAGAGAAGAAGTTTTACCATTTAAAAACAACGACAACAATGACATATATAATACATTTTTAAAAAAGGGCCATATGGGCAAATATTGCAGAATACACAGCTAATTAGCCCGCACAATTTTCACAAACCTAACGACCAGATTGCAGCCAAGAAAAAAGAATTGCTATCAGATGACAAAAATGCATAAGAATGTTCAGAGCCATGCCAGAAGAATGGTCCATTAAAGCAGAAAAACACAGGACGACAACACAGAGAGACCCAAGAAAAAAAAAATTTAAGCCAAGTTAAAGAGAGAGAGAGAGAAGAAAAAAAAGAAGCTAATGGCAAAGAACTTCCAGAGGGTGGTGTAACTCCAGAAGGTGGTGTCGCTCTGTGTATTGAATGGAGTCCCTACCGTCTCCACAGCTAAATGGGTTCAAATCCAGACATTCAGACAGACATTCTGCATGACGAACGACTACGTCAGGCCGCAAATCAACACATACACAGGCAGACATGCATCTCTCCTCGCTGTTATCATACATCACCATTGTGTCTGACCATTCTGTCTAAGACCATTCTACTGTGTACAGTGAAGGGTGGAGGTCCCAGAGGCAGGCCAAGTCCTATATGGAAAACATTCAGGATGAACCCATAACTCCTCTACCTTGTTGCACATGATTGAAGAGTGTGAAGATCCCTTATAGCCCAAGTGCCTGTCACACCATCCTGATACCCGTCTGCTGTGGGATGATCATTATAATGCTGATCCATATGCAGAGATGAAAACACGTTTACAAAACAGATCCAACAAAGTGAAGAGTAACAAACTGAAAATGCTTAACCAATTTTTTCCAGAAACATGCATTTGTTTTGTACTGATGATTTCGACAGAAATCACTAGAGATTGCACCTCATTAGTTTTCTTTTTTTTTTTTTTTTTTGCAAAGTGAAATAAATAAAATGGGAGAAGGGACAGGGAGAATTTACTTGCACACAAGGGCATGTCTAAAATAAATGAGCATGCCTGCTTTAAAACACACACACACACACAAAATTCACGCACTGATACCATCACTATTAGCTTCAACGACTGAACATGTTGAAGGCTGACTAAATGACCAACCTGCAACCAAGATGAATGTGAACATGAAATAGATCAACCAACAGTCATGTTCTACTAATGCCTTCCCTCAAACCCTCAACACCTCCTATCATCACTCCATACCCACAATAATTTCCTTAAAATATGTGAAAGATGACTGCCTCTGCCATAGCTTTTCAATGAAAATCACCGAGGTGTTGAAACTCAGAGCCAGGCTTGACCAATTGTTTTTTTCAGTTGATAGAATCTAGCACATCCCAAATGTTGTGAATGAAGGGTCGACTTTTTACCTAAAAAGCTTCTCTTTTACTCTGGTGAAAAAAAAACAATCTTGGTTCAGTCATGTAACAATGATGGCGATGCATGGGCTGTCAAACTGCTGTTGGATTTCCTCCATCATTCAGCTGTTAAATGTGAGTATTTGGTCCAAACATTAGGAGATGCATTTCTCTGCAGATCAAAGTAGAGGCCATGCTACAGTAGAACTTTTGGCCAGCATGCATGCTAACCTGTCAATATTTGTTTTACTGGACAAGGATGCTAATCACCATCGCTATCACATATTTCATATTGTAAAACTTCATCATCGCAAAAAAATTCTTAAGGTTAAATTTGGGCTCATGTCTCTGGCTATCACCACAGAAAAATGCAATCTGTATTTCTATACAAAAAAAGTCTATATATATCCCTGTTTTTGTTTATACATAAAGTGGGTTTTCCAACAGAATTTTGCCAGGGACAATTCCCATGTTGCTGCACAATGCGCCACCACCGAAGTCCTTGTTTTGAGGAGCAAATGTCCACTGGAAAATGGGGGATAGTCCTGCATATGTTGGATCAGAATGGGCACCACTGAACGCCACCGAAGTGACTGGGCAGCAGCGCAGCATCTAACCTGGTGGGTTGCCTCATGGCAGTGTGACACTGACTGATCCCTGTGGATTGCCAATGTTAGGACTGTGGCATGACAAACCAGGGTGTGGCTGCGGACAGTGGCATGGGGTTATGGTGCCACTGGAGAGGCCAAGAAGTTGGCACAGGATGAAGAAAAAAAAAAAAAAGAAGAAAAATGGGGGATAAAACTGGCCCAGTTCATGAATCGAACCACCCAAAAGTAATTTTCTCCCTTCATAGGTATTAATACACCAAGGTATCGTTCATCTCTCGTGCACTCTTTTGGATCCCAAAGTGTATGACTAGAACATTAATTACATTCCTCTTTTCTCTTCTCTGCACCCCATCTCTCTCTCTCTCTCTCTCTCTCTATTTTGACCAGTATGTTTCTCAACTGTTTTTTTCCCATTTTCAAGAACAAACTTTCACTAGAAACTTACAGATGCAATTGCCAATGGATATAGATTTTGTCCCATTATGATGGTAATTGCACTTTTTAAGTCTATGCTTTCTCTTCAAATGAGTTCAGAGTCTGTGAAAAACAGAAAGCAGCATTGGGTTTCTCTTTCTGATGGCACCATCAGCTTATTCTCTGGATCGCCACCTGGTCTTCATTCCAATCACAAAATCACCCATACTCTTACCAATCACCCATACACAATGAGAATACCATGTTCTCACTATGAACATGGCTCATTCCCATAAATCTTCTACACACCATTTTTGTTTTCAGTACTGGAAGAGGGGTGTTCAAAAGTATACACACATGTCTATGTAAGTGTGTGATCATGTATGGAGGTGGGAGCAAGTTTGTGCATGTGTACTAATATGAGGATACTTAATGCAATGGCTGTAAGTTTTACAAACATTTAGAAACCAGGTTTGAGCCATCAAAATCTGAAATAAAATAATTCTGATCACAGCATACTTACTCAAACAAAGATGTCTCCGTTACCTATCTGCCAATCAAATTAACTTCCCTGTGTCAGATAATTCTCAGCCCCAAATTAACAGCTGTACATGAATGGGACTCACAAATATAGTGTTGCTGGAAATAACATTACTCAGACAGTCAAGTCTCTCTCCTTTTTTTTTTTTAATCCCCAACCTTTTCTTCAGCAAGCAGGGTGACTGTCACAACAGACATGACCGTTTATCTCCTCACATGTTAATAACAGCGAAAAAAAACATCTTGTCGCACTCATCCATCCAAACTTGGTTATGATGCAAAAAATATATCACAGCTTGAAGAAACCTCGACTGTTGTGCCTGAAGTGAATGCGTCTTTTCCGAATGAACCTGTACATAAAAACAATTAGCAACAGCGACGTGGCACTCAATAACACCACCACTGTCTTGGTGGGTGGGGAGTCAGGCAAGCCCATAGGCACTTTGTCTATACTGGCCGGATGAGGTTTGTGACGATTGTGGGCACGAATGCGTGCACCCTTTTGCGGTGGCACTTGTGGCTTGTGGCGTTTGATGATCCCTCTGTCTGTATCATCCTCATCGTCATCGTAATATGTGTACTCTGTGTCTTCCTCGATATTGTCTTTCTCAATGGGGTTGGCCGCTCCGTTGTCATCCCCCTTGACACGTTTGATGTAATCACCTTCCTCCTCCTCCTCGTTGTCATCGTTTTCGTCAGCGTACTCATCTTTCTCATCCTCTCTATTGTCGAGGTAGTCTTCGTCTCGGTCTCTGAGACGAGGATGATCATTGGCACCAAAGTGGACGACTTTCTTCTCTCGCTGCTGCCCGATCTCGTCCATGGCATCCGGATACAACTCCTCCTGTCATCATACTCATCATCCTCATCATCATTGTCCTCCTCTTCCTCCTCTCCATCATCATCATCACCATTAGCATCTCTCCTCTCCTTTCCTTGTGGGTCCAGTCCAACTGCTTCAAACTTTATATCAGCTGATTTCCACCTCCTTCAACTTTCACATTGTCGACTTTGCCACCCCCAAGGTCACCAAGGAAATTCTCAATCATTTTGTTCGATTTGTTGCTGCCGAGGAGATTCCTTGATGCGTTTGGAAAGAAGTCAT
>JADBJO010000514.1:337500-372500 GCA_016801955.1 Conus betulinus | reverse complement strand
ATTCCTGTGTTAACACAGCCTGAGAGATACAGACAGCTTCAGTACTGGTCTGGGAAAATTTAAGCAATGTACACATTAAGAGGAAAAACCACATCGGAGGCTGAAAAATCCCCACAACATGTGTGGGAAGTCAAATTCACTATCTCCGGGCCTGAAGTTCATGAGACTAATCACAGCAACATGACGTTTGATAATCCTGCCAATCTTGAATGCGACTGGACTAAAACACACAGATTTCTAGCCTGCAACCTGCCACAGTCACCACTGCAAAAACAGTGGTTGGGTGTGTACGCATACTGATCTTCACGCATTTTTTTTTCCTGCCTCATCCTCTGGTCTGTGCCACTTCAGTGGCATTACCCCCACACCTCTTGTTCCGGCCCCCTGTCCACGGCCACAACCTGGTTTGTACAATTGCAGCCCTGGCACTGGCAATCCACAGGAAGAAAGTCCATGTCAAGTCATCATGAGGCAAGCACCAGAGGAGACACTGCACTGCTGCCAGGTCACTTCGATAATGATCAGTGGTGCCTGTACCAATCTAACATGTAAAGGAAACCATCTACTAAGCCCCTTACTGACAACAGTAACTGCTAAGCTGTAGAGCCGGCACGAGCAAGCATTCCCTCTACAGGTGCCACAACATCAGTCCAATGACAGTCCCTATGAACGTGCCAGGTAAAAGCAACCTCAACATGAAATCACTTATGACAGAGATGAAGAGGGGAAACTGAAACTGAGATCATCAAGTGTGTAGAGCATGAAGGGCCACAGAATTTAAGCCTTTTTTCCTATGCTGATTGATGCGAATTAGGATGATGAAGATAACGCTATGGAATTCCATCCCAGTCTATGACTGCATGATAAGGCTGCACTCCTCACTTATTTTCAGTAGAAAAAACTTGTGGAGAGCGTGGCAGCAGCGAGTCCTCAGAAGAGAAGCCCCCTTCAAGCAAATGTTTCGGCCCTTATCTCTTGACACTCTAGGGGGGTGGGGCCACACCCGGTTCATGACTCCGGATGTCCCTCTGCTGCCCCCTTTTTTTTTTTCCCCATCTTGGGACGAGCCATGGCTGGGATTTCAAACCCATGCCCCTCTGGACATGCTCATTTTCCACTTAATGACTCGCACACTAACCACTGAGCCACTGGGACACTGATATTTGTAGGAAAGTTAAGCCTCATGAAGTTCAATTTTGTTCATCCTTGACCAGATCCAGCCTCTCTGCTGCTTCTGCCATTGCTTTCAGGGCTCTGGATTTTTCCCTCCCTGCAACTGAGAGCTGTTTCATGAGCTGCTGCATGCAGACATTCCGACAAACCCCCTAACTCCAATATTTTCATAATATATCCCAGCATCAACCGGGCCTGACAGATACAGACACTTGCAGTGTTGGTCAGGAAATTTATGGAACACTCTCAGAGACGCATCCATTAAATGGATGATTTCATTCAATTCTGTGGTTCCAATCTTCCCAACTGTGCCCATAGAAAACTCAACTCTGGAAGGGGCCTGATTGGGGCAGAAAAATCCCACAAATAAACGACTGATGGGAATCAAATCAATGGTCTAACAGCCTGGAACCGGCAACACTAACCACTTTGCCACAGCGGCTGATATCTGTATGCATATTCATGCATGTATGTATGTGTGTAAACATGTGTGATGAACTAACGGAAATGTGATTGTTAGTGTGCATGCTGGTGAACAAGTGGAGTGCACATAGGAGTGATGGTGATGTGTATGAGGACTGCGGTGTGTAAACACCACCACCAAGACATAAATACATGTTCGTCCATGTAAACAAGCACATCTATGTTGTTTTCAAAAGATATAACACTGAAACCAAAGAGAGAGAGAGAGAAAAAAAAAAAAAAAAACGCTGCTCCAGAAAAAGGTCCTGATGTTGTGTCTTCACCGTGCCAGCCATGTAGACGTGAACCACTGCAAGCATCTCATAGTAGAGGTTGGTGCAAAACTCATCGTGCATGTGGTCTATGGACTTGAAGCCCAGCTTTCTCAGCAAGGCGTTCATATCTGCTTCACATCCCATCTGCCACAGATGAAAGCTACACAATTTTAACATGGACATCAGTCATTTTACACTCAATTCCTTTTTGAGCACTGAGAAGAGCATTAACTTTTATATTCCTGAAGCAAAGCAAGCTTGACTCTTGGATAAGAGCTTTCTAATTTTTGTCCAAACCTGCCCCAGTTCATATCCATGAGCAACTTACTCAGAATCACACTATTCCATATACTTCTGTAAAGCTGCACATATGCACACACACAAACACACACACAAACACACTCATATGCACACACACACACACACAAGCATGCATGCGTGCACGCACACACACACACACACACACACACACACACACACACACACACACACTCAAAAGTCATATCTTGAAGGAATCACTTCTTTCTCTCTCTCTCTCTCTCTCTCTCTCTCTCTCTCAACACACACACACACACACACACACACACACACACACACACAAACACATCTAGCACATAATACTCTACCACAGTGGACAGATGGCCAAGCATATAACCCCTTCACCTATAAAACCAAAAGTCCTAGGTCCATGGCTCTTGGGGGCATAATCCTTTTCCTTCTTCACTTCACTAAATATAAAGTGGTGGCCAGAGTGCCAGTATTTCAGAGAGCACCATAACCTGAGGCCCCATGTGCAGAACGCACTCAGCACACATAAAAGAACCCACAGAAACAGGAAGACTATCCTTGGCAAAATACAGCATTAAAAATTTATGTGCACAGGTGAAAAAAAAAAAAAAAAAAAAGCACAGACAGACTATAAAAAAATGGCTACAGGCGTGCTATGGTGATGCACAGTCCCTGGAGAGAGCAACCCAAAACTTTGCACAGAAAAATCTTTTGTGGTAACACAATACATAACTTCTACACTCCCACACACGCTCAGCAAACTGAACACAGTAATGCATATACGCTATGTAATGTATTCTCACTGCTTCCTTTTGCTAGGTCTTCAGAATTAATCCTATGAGCCAACATCATACATTTGGGAATTTCAACATCATTACCATTGTTTCATCTTAGAAAACAGGCAAACTGTATTCCCTAGAAAAGTTCTTCACCACTGTGCATCCACTTATAGATTGCTGACAATTCAGTTCAAGGTGAAGATATTTTCTTTGTTAAGTCGAGTTTTTACTATCGAGACTGTAAAGTGTAGGATTTGAAGAGCAGAAGAACTGTGAGAGGTTTTTGGAACATGCCCCAAACCTATTACTTCCTTCCCACTGCCCTGCCACCTATCAACAACCCAAACTAACACCAGCACTATCACCACCCCTCTTTTACCGTCCCTTTCATAGCCCCAGAAAAGGCAATGCAAGCAATTTCATATGACTATAATACATCCCTCCATCCTCAGATGCCCTGAACATCAGTGCACATGTTTTAAAAATTAGTGTTTTTCTAGGAAAAACTTGATTCGTCTTCTGGATTCAGCCCATCCACACACACACACCACCACACACACACACCCCCCAACTTCCTCCCATCAATTCCGTCCTCTTACTTCTAATCAATGTTTCGCTGCTTCAGTTGTAGTTTTCAACCCCTAAAAACCCTAAGAAGACATATTATCCCAGTCTCCCCCCTGTCTACACAAAGTGATCCAGCTCAGCCAAAAGAGGTAAAAGCACCACTGATGCTTATGTTCCACTCTTTTTTGTTAAATGCCCTAGTTATGAAACTATGTGTCGCACAAAATTTGCTTCCTATTTGGTAGACAGGCAGTCAGAAATCCACCAACCTACCATTTCAGCCAGCGCAGTCCACAGGATCTGATGAGTGATGCTGTAGTCTGTCAGTCCCTTTTGGTCATGACTGCACCACAGTGCTCTGTAAAACTGCAGGTCCGTCCACTCTGACCTTCTGCTGTTGTTCTGTTCGACCACCTTAATTCCATCATGCACTTGTCACTCTGTTTCTCGCTTATCTGATCTGTAAAAAAGACAGTGGGGGTGGGGGGGATATGGAGAGAAAAAGAACAGGATTGAAATGTCATCAAAGTGCACTGCATTTCAGAGAAAACTGTTATGGTCAACACAGTGGTTTAAACTGTAAATTATTTCTGAGCTCATGTGTTCAGATGGTATGGTTAATTGCAAACAGTGCTGCTTCTCTGATGCTGTGATTAGGCAGTATATTTTTAAAAGCTTCTAAATACTTTGTTCATCCTCATCATGACAACCAACTGACTATGTTTCAGACCCGACATATGCACAAGTGGCAGCTGTGTGTGTGTGTGTGTGTGTGTGTGTGTGTGTGTGTGTGTGTGTGTGTGTACCTGTGTATTGTGTGTGTGCGTGTGTGTGAATGTGTGTATGAACATGTATGTGAATGTGTATGTGTATTGTGTGTTTTTGCATGGTATGTGTGTGAGTATGTCTCTGTGTGTGCATGCTCACATGTGTTTGTGTGCAATAATTCAGAAAATAATGCTCACCAACATCACTGACAAATGGGAAATCTAACTTTCCCATAAAAAAATAATAATAAAATAAACATTAAGAATAAGATAAATGTACCAGATTACTGCCAAACTGCAGCTCAACTGTATTCATATGAAGCAAACATGAAATAATTAGAATTTCAGCGAATAAACTTACAAAAACAGCAGCAATAACAGTGCAACAACATACAACAACAAAATGGTAGCAGGAGCAAACGGGTGGCAGCAACTGCTCACACCACCAAAGTGACCAAAGACACAAACTGCAACAACATGCAGCAAGACAGATGACACACAACAAGACAGGCACTGAGGCAGAACAGTCTACCAAACTGTTGCTCACAGTCAGCGTTGGCCTTGTACAGGGGAATCTCCCAACGCAAGCTGGGTATGATTTTACGATGCCTCTTGAACAACGTCCATGGCTGTGCCGTGATGAAGGCCAGGTCCCGGAAATACTGTTCATCGTTGCCACGCACTGTAGAGATGGCTCGCTCATAAACCCACTGCGAGTCTTTCATCACCGCGCTGAGTCTGGTCAGGATATGACGGCTGAGGTGTGTGTGCTTCCCCTGTTTGTGCTCATCCAAAAGGCGGTGAATCTGACCTGCATAGACATATATATATGGTGAACTTTAAAACGTATTGTACCAAGCCAAAAACAGCGAAGCATAATCTCAACTTACGGCAGGTAGAACTAGAATACTAGAGTTTTTCACAGCAAATGTGTGTACAGAAGTAAACTGTGCCACACACACACACACACACACACACACACACACACACACACACACACACACCACAGAGTGTGTTAGCAGGCAACAAGAGAGAGAAAAAAAGAGAGAGAGGGTGAGGAGGGGGGAGAAAGTGGAGGGGAGGGGGGGGGGAGAGAGAGAGAGACAAAGAGTTTTAGAGAACAATGATCAAGACGTAAGGGAAATGAAAATATTAGTTATCACTGAACAACCATAACACCAACAACAAAAAAACTGCATGAGGAAAAAATGGTGATAGTTACTTGCCCACAAATCTAAACTGATGCTGGAGGAAAAACGGAACTAAGAACTTTGATGAAAAAGAAAGTTCCAAGCTTATCTATAACAAAAGGATAAAAAGACATCTACTCCAACAGTCCAAGCTGACACATGTATACTACACAGCAATAACCAAGGAAATGAACACATACAATAAACATTTGTTCAAGACTGATCAATGACTTGTGATCTCACACATTTAGACATGACAGCCACAGAGAACAACAAAAAGAAATTAAAACAAACTGAGAATGACACACATGAAAGGAGAAGTAAGTAACAATAAATAATGAACAGGGAAAGCATTTTTTTTCTTCCTCAGTCATGGTGAGACCTTCAATACGTGTCAGTTTATTTTTCTTCCAAATGTCTTTCAAGGGCCATTTTCTAATTTGTTCAGCATGTCTCTAATCTGCATATACACCTTGAAAAGGTGGTTCAACTTAGTCTGGATTTGTGCGCATTTTATTCACCATGGAACCTTCGTATGCTTGCTTTCCTTATTTTACTCTTTGTATCTTTCCATCTTATTTGAGATTTCTTTATAAATAACAACAACAACAACAACAACCAAACAGAAAACAACAACAACAAAACAATCAACCAACCAACCCAAACAACTACCACAACTTGCAAAAGAATCTGGCTGCTTTTCACTCTATTGACTTTTTAGAAAAGACTTTTTCAGGTTTGCACAGTATTCTCAACACAAAATTCCCCGAGTTTCACCGACCCTTTCGCTGACAAAATTTTCACTGTTAATGTGAGTGAAAGCGGCAAAAGGAACTGAAACAAGTTCTTTCCATCATTCATTCGGCAGTGCACTAAAATAAAAATGACTTTCATAATTGTTTGTTTGTTAGTTTGTTTTTGTGTAATCTTCCATACCAATTCAATGGCTTAACTCCCTAACAGGTTGTTCTAGCTTCCAGTTCACAGTCACACCCTGGCAGCCTA
Source organism: Conus betulinus (assembly GCA_016801955.1). Lineage (NCBI taxonomy): Eukaryota > Metazoa > Mollusca > Gastropoda > Neogastropoda > Conidae > Conus > Conus betulinus. The sequence continues at coordinate 365,994 of JADBJO010000514.1, read as the reverse complement.
AGCACCAGCAGTCCACAGGAATCAATCAAGTCATCACAGGAGACACTGCACAGCTGCCCACTTGCTGTGGTGTTCAGTGGTGTCTTTCCTGATCCAACATATACAGGACACCACCTACAAACTGTTTAGTTATGGATGTAGCATGAGTGAGTGTCCCCCATCCAAGGGTACCACTATGTCCATCTAACAAATGTCCCCCTGAACTTACTGATAACAAAAACCTAAACAAGAACTAACCAAAACATTGACATGGAGAGCAAACAGACTCTGAAGTCACCATGACAGCATGGCATGAAGGGCCAAAGAATTTAAGACATTCTCCTCAATACTAAGATGAGTGAGGATGAGGGTAACAAGAATTGTGCCATGTAGTTCCATTCTGCCAGAGACTATGTCACAGGACTATATTCTACACTTAACTCCTAATGTATCCCTGCATCAACCAGACCTGAGAAACGTAGATCTTTGCAGCACTGGTATAAAAAAAAAAAAAAAATGAAAACACGCAGATGCATCAATTAATCTCTTCTGAACGTTTTGGGTAACTGTGCATCCATACATGCATTCATCTTCAAGCCATAAGAACTTGCAAACTTGTGTATATTGTTCTTCTTTGTATGATTTCATCATAATTCATGCACCCATGCTCTGTCAAAATATGGTCTTTATTAAAGAAGAAGAAGAAGAAGACAAAGAAATAAATCACTGAAACAAGAAGTTTAATCCTTCTGTATGATGTGGTCTGAGCACACCCATTCTTTAAAGGAAACAGTTTCCAAGCATGGAAACAATCCTATACAAAAAAAAAGTATGGGTGTGTGCATAGCCACATTATACAGAAATGTTTACTCACCAGGTTTCCTTTATAAAGTAAGTGAACACTCACCCACAGCATCCAGAAATGAAAAAAAAAAATCATAACTTTCTTCTTAAATGTCCGATTGAGATTTTTTTTTTTGTTTTTTTTTTTTTTGCTGTTCCTGATCGAGGTATTTATCATTTCATTTTATTTCATTTTTTGCACTACTGTACTGTATCACTATCTTCATCAGTTTTTTCTATAAAATTCAGTTGGGATACTTACCTTCTATAATTCTAACACCATAAACCCCATCGAGATTCAAATGCTGATAACTTGATTTATAAAATCCTATCAATTTTTCAACTGCATTAACTACTTGCAACAGAATTACAGGGGTGTCTTCTGCATGGCAGCTCCAGGAAATCATCAACAAAGACACCAAAACAATGGCAGCCGGAGCGGCCGCCATTTTGCTACAAAACAAGTCAGATTTACCTCCCCTATACTGAAAGCTGAAGAAGGCAAAGCGATATTACATCTTCTGAGGCTTACAAGCTGTGTTAGAAAACATGAAAAATGAAAAGTTTCAAATGATTTACACTAGAAAAAAAACAGGACTGAAAATGTCGAAAGACTAGATAAAGGAATAAAGATACGCTGCCGACTAAACGAGCCCTGTGAGTTACCTACTTTGAGTTCCAGGTGTCGTGTGCTAAATGTTTTCCTTGGACTATAGACTTGGGTGCTCAAACAAGTTTCGAAGTGTCTAAAGTTACGCTAGGGTTTGATCGTGATGATCTTTCTTATTTGAAAACATCACTGTTATTTCATGTATGAGAAAAGCAGGATGTCTGTTTTCCGCCAGTCTGGTCCTGTGATTTTGAGTGCTGTAGCTGGACTGGCGACGGGGGCTGACTGTATTTGTTGTACTTTCGCTTGAGTCGAGAACTTGCAGAGATTCGAGTTCTTATCGCAGAACTGAAGCAAGATGTACTTGCAAACAACAATACGGATGGAAGACGGAGGAGACGTGGCAACAGAACACAACGTTCTGGTTCTTATTCTGTAACGGCCAGCAGTGGAGATGATGACGATGATTTCGAAGACGCTCTTGCTGGGTAGGCATTTTCTGATTTTGTTGAACTCGGACTTTGACCCCCCCCCCCCCCCCCCCCCCCCACACACACACACACACACACTCTCTCTCTCTCTCTCTCTCTCTCTCTCTCTCTCTCTCTCTCTCTCTCTCTCTCTCTCTCTCTCTCTCTCAGCTTGGTTCCCTTCTTCTTCTGCTTAAAAACTGGTTCACTCAAAACGAGTAGGTCACCAGCGCGCACGTTAAAAAAACAGGTTCACCTGTGCATGCAGCACAGTATCTGCTGACAGGTTATTGAGCAAGTCCAGAGTTTATGAATCATATTTATTAGTATTTTTTTGTTATAATTCTGTTTGTAAAATTACAATTTCCAGTCAAAGGCTGTTGCACCTTGCCTCTGAACCTAGCTCCACCCTCCTTCCTATAATCCCCCCCTTCCATCATAATCCAGTCTGTCCGACCCTAAGGAAAACAACGTAATAAAAAGAAAGAAGAAGAAAATGCATATGGCAGGCAAAAAGCTGTAATGATAACAAAATATGGCCTCACACAAACATCATGAACCTTTACACTTAAAGCCAGAATTTAATGCAGGTCACTTTTTAAAATGCACATCATAGACCTGCAGTAAGTTTGTTTGTTAGTTTTGCATTGTGTAATCATCAATTTTAAAAATGTCACCAGATATTATTTGTTTGCAATGCATGCTTGAAAATTATTATGCATGAATGTAGGCATATCACACACACACACACACACACACACACACACACACACACACACACACACACAGACATTAACAGATATCATGCCAAATACAGTGGTGTCAGGGTGAGAGTAGAGGCTAGAACATTGTGAATCTGGTACAGGCTACAGTTGTTAAGTTTATTCTCCACTCTTTTCACTTAAATCAACAAACCAAAAGTAAGTGGTTTTTGTCTAGCATTTTATGCCGTAAATTATGGCCAGTTGAATTTGATAATAATAATGATAATAATAACAATAATAATAGAGCATTTATGAAGCACCTTGTCAAAGGTTCTAGGCGCTGACAATCCACATTCTCATGTATGCAACGGGCTGCCTACCTCAGTACCTGGGTAGTGTCAACTGAAGAGCTGCCTGCCGGCGCTTCATTCAGTTATTTACCATGTGATCCGGTCAATATCGTTCACTCAGTTTCCTTAGTTTCTTCATTCTTTCAATTTCTCATGCAGTGTGCATGCTAGTGTAAGGTGTCATCCATACCAACAGCCAAACTGGCCTTCTCTTCAATTGGTGATGGGATTTCACTGTATGCAAGATTCTATGCGTGTGTTCACACACTGAACTTTAGTTTATAGTTTCATTCAAAGGACTATTTGGGAAATGGAGTCAGAACCTATGTTAACTCTGAGGGAAAAATCCTCCTGTACCAAAACGGCCTGGCAGAGATTTGAACCTGCAACCCCAGGATCACTTAGATCACGAGTTCATCACTCTTCCACTGAGTATCCCCAGCCCCTTGACTAATGTTGCTATAGATAAGTGTGAATTAGGGATGTCCAGTTTTCATTGGTTTTGCTAGAATTCATCAGAGTTGTGGACAACAATCGCTGGATGAGTTGCTCTTGGAAATGTCCAGAATGTTTTCAATCTAACTAGACCATCATCTTAACTGATTACATATAAATGTGGCAGTCAATGTTAATGACTTGAGTTGCATCAAAATGGCTATTTTCATGGGATTAGAAATATAAATTTCTTAAAATGATTTCAAGTCAGCACATGCTACTCATTCACAGTATTTACTACTAGGCTGTTTAAGGTACTTCCTGATCAAGGGGGCTAATTCTCATGACACTGTCCAGACCATGCCATCAAAGAAAATACTGAAGTTGTTTCCAGGGTGGCCTAAGCTCAGGTTTTGTTTTGTTTTGCATAAAGAAGTGACCAATTGCATACAACAGCCTCAAAATGACAGTTCATGTACTGATCAAGCCAGTAAGGTGTTTTTGTTTGTTAGTTTGCTTTTCATTTTTAATAGAATTGATAGGTAATAATTGAGTTTAGGTGCATTATTTCACCAGTCTCACAAATTGGCAGTCTTCTCACTCTGTAGTACTTTACTGTTAAGTTCATAAACGTATCTTGCATATGGATTAGTTAAGATTTTGACCACCAGATTGTGGGAGGACAGTAATGGCTGCCTAACTAGTAACTAGATAGGGAGGGCAATTACTTTTGTCTATGTGATGAATGCTGTTACCTGCCCGATGGGCAAGAGCAATAACTTTCAAACATCTGCAATTGCATTGACATGCATTTACCACCCCCCATGTCATGTGTAATCCATTTTCTTTGTTTGTTTGTTCTTTTTTAACTTTTGATCTTGAGCTCTTATTCACACTCTCTCTCTCTCTCTCTCTCTCTCTCTCTCTCTCTCTCTCTCTCTCTCTCTGATCTCTCAGCATATTTTGCTGTTGGCAATAGAAACTCTGTCAATGTCAGTGTCTCTCTGATCTCTCTCTGCCTGTCTCTCACTCTCTGTCTCTTTCTTTCACAGTCTGTCTGATTGTCTATCTGTCTCTCTTGTCTCTGACCCCCACCCCCCACCCACACCCCACCCCCCACCCCAACCTCCTCTCTCGCTGTCTCTCTCTCTCTGTTCAAGTCTCTCAGCTCTTCCCAGGTGCAAACAACTCGCCCTTCTTTTGTGTTTACAATGACTGTCTCACAGTACCTCCTCATTTTTTGTTTGTATTCTTCAGGTTAAGTGATCAAGAAGTGACAGGCAGGCAGAATGGACAAGCTTTGCTGGAACGCAATGTGCAGTTTGCATCCCCTGTGTCTGTGGAGTTGGATGCTGATGAGAGTCATGAGCAGTTCTTCAAGGAAATTGATGCTTTCATCACAGCTGGCAGCAAGGCAGATTATGACAATGCACTCAGTCTGCTGAGAAAGAAAGAGAGGAAGGTGATGTGCAAATCAAGGCTTAAGTTCGAAGAACATGAATGAATTTTTAAGAAATCATGAATTTCTGTTTTTCTCATATGATTGATTAATTTTAGCATCATTACCACAATTCAGATAATGGACTATAGATGTAAACTGTTCAGTTATTTTTAAGGATGCCCACACAGAAATTGCTGATTATGGAATCAAAGGAGTATACAGTTGAAACTCTAATTACAGACCTCAAGAAATCCAAACACTGTCTTTTGAAAGGGGCAGAGTGATTATGGGAAAGTATAAGTAACACAGGGGACAGAAAATTGTATATTCCCGCAAGAGAGACTGTTTTTAACATTTATCAGTCATCTTTTTTTACTTCACACACATGGGTCGCTCGTGGCCCACATACATTTTGGAGAAGTTCTGTTTTGAGTAAGAGTCTCGGAATACCCAAACATTAGCAGGAGTTGAGCCATGCTAAAACTTCTGTGAAATATATGGATCGTAAGAGACCTGCATTGTTGGAGTATGTAGTCCCAAACGATGTCCAGTAAATATTATAGTGTGCAGAATCTGTAGGGTCTGTGTTGTGTTGAAGTGTTTGCTATATATCATAACTGATTACTTTTTACTCATAGGAAAAAAAAAAGGATTTCAAATGAGATTGTTAAGTTTTTGGAAAATACCTAAATTTTGCTGGTGTAGTTTGAACAGTTCAAGAGAAAACTGTTGCTGAGTCTATATATATATGCAATTCAGGGAGCACAAAAGACTAAACTGAGAAAAGGAAAGACTTTTTTATCCGGAATATATATTACAGGAGACTGTGCTGATATTGCATTTGAAGAATGAATGCATGAAAAGTTTCATCAGTACGTGATATCATAAAGCAGGTGTGCCCTGCTCCTAGATAGTAGGACTGATAATTTCCCATCTTAAATGAGAATAATTCCGGCTAGTTGTTTGCAGCTTTGTGGAAAGTGCTTGTGTTTGAATCATATTTGTACATTCCTCAAATGATAACTACAGCATAGAAGTCATGTTAACTGTGATGTGAAAATTGTGATGGAATTGCTTTATGTATTACATGTTTGTACAAATGTGTTAATTCTCTGTGTGGCAGATGTCTCTAAATGCGGAGTTCCAGTGGCGACTGTCCAAGGTGTTGTACAATGTGGCCAACGCTGCAGGTCAGCGTGGGGCAGCAGACCAGATGAAGGACCTCATGTACCAGGCCAAGACTGCAGCGCATGCCGCTGTCAACCTGGATCCAGATTGCCCTGATGGGCACAAATGGCGAGTGTTGGATTTCACTGTGCACAGGTGTTCTGACATGGTACCAGAGGGTGACATTTGGAACTTTAAACTTATGATCCTGAATAAAAGATTGCTTATGGTACAAGTGAACACATTTGCTTCTTTCAGGCATGCTAGATGCTGAGTAAAGGATTGCATATGGTGTAAGTGAACTCATTCACTTCCTCAAGCATGATTTTTTTTTTTATGAACTTTTAATGTACAATTCTGAAAACAAACAAGTAGGGTAATTCTTGCTCCCATAAGAAAAACTAAACTCAGAGTAACTTTTATTCAATACTGGTACACAGCCTTTAAAACTGGAATAAAGTCAGACAAAAAAAACAAAGATGAACAATCTAATAGTGAGTGAAAAGAAGCGCAGGCCAACAAACCCTCCATCATCCTGAGTAAAACGGTTGCTTGTGGTATAATTGAACACATTCACTTCCTTATGTATGCCAAATCCTGAGTAAAAGATAGCTTGTGATACAAGTGAACACATTCGCTTCCTCATGCATGTGTTTTAATATACACTGGACACACAGACTGTGGCTGACACATATACCTGCTAAGATCAGCAGCTTACTTAACCTATGGGCCTGTTTAGTAAAGTAATGTAAGAGATATACTTGGTAGTATTTCATGCTTGTCCCGAATTGCCATGTACTCATTTGCTTCAGTTTATCAATGTCATCTCTTATATTTGTGTCCTCTGTTACTGTGTTACAGGTATGCTATCACTGTCGGAAGTGTTGGTGACTATGAACCAACAGCGGAGAAAATAAAAAATGGATACGTGATCAAGGTAATGTTGCACATATGGTCAGTGAACAACACAGATTATGCCTTTTGTTTTGGCAGCAGGGCATTTAGGGGATAACACAGATTATGCCTTTTGTTTTAACTGGCAGCTGGGCATTTAGGGGACAACACAGATTATGCCTTTTGTTTTTATTGGCAGCTGGGCATATAGGTACACTTTCCACCCTTTTCTTCATGTTCACAGTACTGTGGTAAGTGCCATATGGCAAGATACATGCTCCACAGGTTCTATGACAGACAGACTGAATCTCTTTATACACTTTCATAATAAGAGTGATGCATGATAGGAGCATAAATTGAATAAACTCATTCTGTGTGAATTTTATTTCAGGTAGGCAAGCTAAAGTTAAGCTGTGACCTCACATGACGACAAGATGTGAGAGTGAAAGACAGTGACAGAAACCATATAAACAAATGGTTCTGTTTGTTTTTTTTAACTGAGAAGTTGATGTACACCACTCAATACTCGGATTTGTATCAGTTCAAATCCTATTGAAAACTAAGTTTCAGGGTTTTTTCCTCATGGCATGGGAAGGCAGTCGGCATTCTGCCGAACTCCCCTGAGAATTTCAGGGAGTTTGTTTTTTTCTTTTCTGGGAGTCCTTGAGAAGGTGTTCAATATTCATATGAGGAAAGGACCTAGGCAGGAACTGATTACCTTTCTTGGATGTGATTTTCAGCATCATCGCAGTTGTTGCTGTAGCTAAGGTTGTTACTGTAATGATTTGGGACATTACTTTCTGACAGACCCTCTGATATTTTTGCAGGAAACATATACAGCTGGCCATTGATTTAAATCCCAAAGACCCCACCCCTCACCACATGTTGGGCCGATGGTGCTATAGTGTAAGTATATAGCTACTGTTAAAAATGTTTTGTGAGGGTTCGTCATGTTCTGAATCACAACACCAGATGACGGTGATCTATCAGTATCATATCTGTATGATGCAACACACCAGAGAAGACTCTGCAGTGTTGGTGAATTATTTATTTGATATTTAACAAAAGTCGTATAATTAACTCAACAGAGAAAGAAGAGGCATGCTCAAATATTGCGGATGAAAACAATGCCTTTACCTGTAAAAGACTGACTGAAGTCATTTCTGTGTAAATTCATGTTCATGAAGCTAATCTGTGCTGAGCATTTAGCAGGCACTTCGCTGTATCATTGAACACAGCATGGTGAATTTCATCACAATACCCCCTTCTTCTTTGTTATATCACGGGTGTGTGTGTGTGTGTGTGTGTGTGTGTGTGTGTGTGTGTGTGTGTGTGTGTGTTTATGTTTAGTGATTTCACTGTTTATATTACCAACAAAGAAACTTTGGGAGCTCCATTCTCTTGCCACCCATGAACAGTAATACCAGAAATACGTAATGCTTGAAAGAGTTACCAAGGTTTGCTTCCTAGGATTCATTGTGTCTGTTCTAGCATTCGTTTTCTTTTTTTTTTTTTGCACATTTTTTTTTTCATGTGCATGAAACATGTTGCAGAAAGGGTGCTTCTTTACTGCATTTGGAAAGTGATACACAATTTCTTTTCCAATGTGCAGAGTCCATACTTGAAGTCATTTGAACCCAGGAAAAGTTTTTGAAGTTGTCTGAAGATTGCAATGAAAAGGTTTTTGCCACAAGTGTGGTGGTAATAATGATAGTAATTATAATGATGAGTAGACTGCTTTAGTAGTTATAATGATGAATAGTTTTCCTTGTCTAGTTGGTATGGACAGGTCAATTTGCAGGTTTCCACTTTTCAGTTTAAATCAGCCAGCACACACACACACACACACACACACACACACACACACACACACACACACACACACACACACACACACACACACACACACACACACACACACAGGTGGACACACACACACACACACACACACACACTACACACACACACACACACAGAGGTGGACAGGTAGACATGTTGTCTTGGCTGCCTATCTCCAGGTGTTGATGAGGTTTGTTGGTGGACAAGTATACATGTTGTCTTGGCTGCCTATGTGATCAGGTATGTTCAGGTGATGATGTTTGTGTGTGGACAGGTATACATGTTGTCTTGGCTGCCTATCTTCAGGTGATGATGATTTTGTGGACAGGTTTACATGTTGTCTGGCTGCCTATGTTCAGGCGATGATGACTTTGTGGACAGGTTTATATGTTGTCTTGGCTGGAGAGGAAGGCAGCTGCCGCTTTCTTTGGCACCCCACCTACCTCAACCATTGAAGAAGCCTTGAGCATTTCATGCAGGTGAATACGTGAGCAAATTGTCAGGCTCTTATGTGTGTGTGTGTGTGTGTGTGTGTGTGTGTGTGTGTCTGTGTGTGTGGGTGTGTGTGTGTGTGTGTGTGTGTGTATGGTGGTGTGTGTGTGTGTTTGGGGGTGAGGGGAGGAGAGAGGAGTGGAGGGGGGAATGGAGAGGGGGACAGGGATAGGAATGGGGGGGGAGGGATTGTAGCAGGATTTGAATAAGTATGGTTGGTTGTTTAATCAGGTCTAGACTGGTATTCTTTTCTGTTGTATTAGTAGTATTGTTTTTTATTTGATTTATATATTTTTTTTTTTTTTATATCTTTATTTTCATTTTATTTTTGTTTCCAGGCAGAGAACCTCAACCCTGGCAAATGGAAAGAGAATTCTCTGTATATAGCAAAGGTTATAACTGTGAAGTGTTAGTGAGTTTACATGTATCTCTGTTTCTGTCTCTGTGTGTGTGTGTGTGTGTGTGTGTGTGTGTGTGTGTGTGTGTGTGTGTGTCTCTCTCTCTCTCTCTCTCTCTCTCTCTCTCTCCCCCCCCCCCCCCCCCTCCCCTCTCTCTCTCCCCCCCCTTCTCTCTCTTTGTTGCAGCTTGACACTTGATCTATGTGTTGCCATGACATAGTCATTAAAAAATTTGCAAGGTTCTATGATTGCCGAGCCTTTCACACATTTTTTTTTTTTATGGAATGTTTGACAGTATGATGTGCAGGTTAGGTAACGTTTGATTTTTGATGTTCTTGTCTGCCATCAAGGTAGACTAAATCAATAATAAACATTTTATTGTGGAAAATGTTGAAGATGTTTTTCAATTGTCTTGACTGTCATGTATGTTTTAGGTACCTTCTCTCGATAAAAGATGCTAAGGACAGCAGTGAAATCAAAAATGGAAACTATTTCACTGCTAGTTTGTGCTGTTGTTCCTATTCCACGTCTGTTCAGGGGTATGCTTACATTGACCTTGTGTACATGTTAATTGAGAGTTCAGATTCAGTTCCAGAAAGGGGATGTCACTGACAAGGGACTTGTCTATGCATGCTACACCAAGTCTTGGGCTACAGTGTGCAGAGGTTAAAGCTAATGAATAAGGAAATGAATAAACAGGGCTTTCACACCATGAAATTTGCAGATTTCAGCTGAAAGTGAAATTGAGAATCAAACCAGCAAAAAAACACAAGAAAAACAAAAGCTACGAATAAGTTGCTTAAGAAGGAAAAAAAAAATGGCGATAGAATCATCATGAGTGCTGGTTGTGATACTGGTATGCTAGGAGAGGACTCTGATGTCGCAAAAAAGTCTTGTGTAAACTTCTAGGTGAGTGAGGGCAGTCACCGATTCCTATAGCAAGTTGAAGACATTGAACGCAAACTGATGTTACACTCTGACACCAGGCAAGGGCAGGAGGCTGTGAAAGTGACAGAGACTGACAAAACGCTCCACAGATTAAGGGTCCTTGTTGTGGTTGGACAGGAAAGTGGGCGGCACACTGCTTGATGTTCAGACTGGAGTCGGACTGCATTGTTCTGAAAACAAGTTTCAAATGTTTTCAAGGGGGGGGGGGGGGGGGGGGGCATGTCAGGCAGACCTCAAAATTTCAGAGATTTTGGCTTTTCTTCATAAGGAGCCCTCAGTTAATGAAGAAAAAGTTAGGAAGAGAGGCTCTTGGGCAAGAACTAGGTATTTTAGAGTTGTGCTTACTTTTTTTTTTTTTTTTTTTGGTATAGTTAGTTGCAAAGTAAGGCGACTGCAGGCGGAGATCTAAACAAACTTTAAAAAGTAATTATAATGACTCCACCGAACAGTGTGGACAAAACACGATGCGTTTGACCTCTTAGGTCTTCTTGAGGCAAGAAAAATAATACTAAGGACAATGAAAACAAAGAAAGAGCAATCACTTGTCTTTGACAATTCAGCGCAAGATAACTGATTGCTTGTTCTTTATGTTTGTTGTCCTGAGTGTTGTTTGGCTTGCATGAAGAAGACCTAAGAGGTTGAAATGCTTCACGTTTATCTTGTGATTGGTTCATCCACATTGTTTGGTGGAGTCATTATAATTACTTTTCAAGATTTGTTTTAATAGTTTGAATACAGATTTATAAATCAAAAAGAAGAAATAATCAAAAATTTTTCTGTTTAAGGTAAATGAATCCATCCCACCTGTTCTTCTTTCTTGTATGTTTGCAGTGTCTTATTGAGAAACGACAGTATGATGATGCTGTTCCTTGGCTGAGGAAGGCTCGGTCAGGACCAGAAGATTCAAATGAGGCAAGTCTAGATATTACGTGCATAACGTTTTATCTGTGTGTGTGTGTGTGTGTGTGTGTGTGTTGCCGTCGGTTTAATGTCCTTCCACTACAGTGATTCAGACAGTTTTTCTGAGTGGGTGAATGGAGTATGTAAGTGATTGAGTGTACTAATACATTAATGATAGAATGTGACACCCCTCCCCCCTCCCCTTTATCCTTCTTCCATTTAATCAAAACAAATGTAACTGAGTAGAGATAAGATCTAAATATAAAGGCCAATTGAACTACTTAACAAACATTTGCAAACTTTGTGTGTGTGTGTGTGTGTGTGTGTGTGTGTGTGTGTGTGTGTGTGTGTGTGTGTGTGTGTGTGCACTCTTTGCTAATCTGTAAATATTGCTTGCACCTGTTGGTAAAAGAGAAGAGTATGCAACTGTGAAAAGATGGTGTTGTGTGAGTGATGTACTTAACCTTTGAAGCAAGAAATTACGGTGTTCAAGGTTTTAGTCTGACAAAGAGCAGGTTTTAGCTTTAGTTGGGTTTTTTTTTTTTGTTGGTCTAGGTGCCGATGTTTTTCAGAGGAGATAGTAAACAGAGCTGTCAAGTCCTGGAAATCACAAAATGTTACATTTTGACATTTCAGATGTAGCATTTCAGATTTTAGGTAAGGGCATGTATACAATATGCCTGAAGCTGTAGGTATGCTTTTTTTTTTTTTTTTTTTTTTTTTAAATGATGGTTTCTTCATTGAAACTATTTCTGTGGTGTCCTCAATATTGGACAAGTGAAGAGTCGGTAGTACTTCCAGTCACCCTTTGCTTTGTACATGTCATGAGGGCGAACTGAGAAGACTGAAGTCCTGCAAGTTATTGTCTGGTTTTGACAACCTATGAACAATTAAAATGGCTGACAGTAAAACCAACTGACAGGGTGGCAAAACTGCAATCACCTGCATTGATTTTTTCTGCTGCTTTTTTGTGCTGTCCTTACTGGACCAGGCCATTCTTTTTTTGGACAAAGTAACTCTATGTTTCTGAAGAACTACAGTGTCTCAGTTTCAGTGGCTAAGTCTGAGAAGCTTTTTTTTTTTTTTTTTAAATTTTTGTGACGTTTGTTTACATTTTGTTACAAAGTAGCAGCACTGTCAGGTAAATCGTAGCATGATACACCAAGAGTTTAGCACTTGCTTGCTGTGTAAGCACCTGTAAAAGAACCCATACTAGCTTGTAAGTTTTCTCTTGGAAAATTTTTATTGAAAAATCCACGATGACAGCTAACAACATTGCACACAACAAGAGAATTTAGAAAAAACTAGTGTTTTACATCGCTTGGTGATGTGTTTTTGCTTAGGGAAGCAGGCAGAATTCTACACATAGAAATGTGTTCCCATAATACATGTATACAAGTTGACATGATATAGTACAACATAGTGTGATGTAACACAACACAATACAGTACATGCAGAATGAGATGCCACCATAAACTTCATGTGGTAATGTGCTTTTTGATTGAAAGATGGAAAATAGAAAATGGATGATCAGTAGACATGTTGTTTTTTACTTTGTTGTTGTTGCTGTTGTTGTTTTCAGGATGCCGGGGTCCAGACAGAAGTGAACAACCTTCTAGCAAAATATGACCGCTGAAACCTGTTCAGAAGACCACATACACATTTTTTGTTTGTTTGTTTGTTTGTTTTGTTTTTGTAAGTTGGGGTAATGGGGTGGCTTTGAACGATTTGTGTTGGAGAGAAGCATTCAGGTTGTCATCTATTTAATGGATTCAGATCGAGACTGATAACAGCTGGTGCTATGTCATGTCTGCATCAGTTAGAAGTTTTGCAGGCATGAACATTTTCAGATTCAGTAAGACTAGGATGGTTCGAATCCAGATGGAGTCATACTCTCAAGAATTTAATTACCACCATCCCATGTGGACCATGTATGAACTGGTCTTCATTCTTCAGTGCTGGTCTAAGAGACTGACAGGGGCATACTAAGAAATGTTTTTGTACAAATGTGTGTTTACTGTTCTTGAAATATGATGATTGAAAAAAATTACATGGTACATGGTAGAAGGGTTTTTTTTTTTTTTTTTTTTTTTTTTAGGGAGGTTTTTTATGTTACAGGTGCTTTATCAGTTGAGCTTGAATGTATGCATCAAGTTATCATTTTCAAAGGGTACAATTTGCAAAATTACGGGTATTCTTTAGAAATAGATAACTAGTGTATTGTTTTTACATACAGGTTTGTATGTGTGTTTGGGTATTAAGATGCAAGGTGTGTCACAAGCATTACCATCATGTCACTTTTTTTTTGCTCTGACTAACAAGCAGACCTTTGTTGAGATTAGGTAAATCTGTAACTTGTACTTGAGGAGACATGAAAATCACAGATGTAGTTAAAAACCTAGCCGTCTATGATAAATGAAATGAATCTGAATTTGAAGAACGGTCCTTAAAAGCAAGAAGAACAGGGCAGGCTGCAAATGTTAGATTCCTTTTTTTTTCCCTTTGTTTAATGCCTGTCATTTCCATTTTTCCTTCACACGGATTCACAAATTCTGGGTCACTTCTTAAAAATTCCTAATTGTATGTGTTGCTCACTAGTCATCTATGACTGTTCTTGAATTCTCACGGAATATTGAGATCACTTTTTGTCTGCAATGGGTTTTTTTGTACACCACCTGAAAATTTCAAACAATGAACACCATTTTTGCGTAATTCACCGAGTAATACATTACGAAGAAATGGCCCAAATACGTTATAAAGAAAATGATCCACCTCAGTTTTTGGATAAGAAAGTGCTTTTGAATGTAAAATACCCCTCTTGATTTTGTGAAAAAGGTTATCTTAAGGTGCACCTCTTGATTTTGGATCAATTCACTTTATCGATAATAAGGCACATTGAAAATATATGGCACACACCTTTATTTTTGAGAAAAATTGTTTCATCCATAAGGAAGGCACTTTGGATGATAAGAGCACCTGTGGATTTATGACAAAAAATTCTGTTTCCCTTGATATACTCATTACTTTTGAAGGCACCTTGGAATATAACGTGCACTTGGGAGATATGATTTGGTTGTGCTTGGAGCTGTGAGGACACAGATACTCACCATAGGTCGGGACATGTGTCTTAAAGTTGATACTCACAGTTAACTGCCAAACTGATTTAACCACAGGGTGGGCTCTTGGTCAGAAACTGTGTAAGAAAAAAAAAAAAACATCGCATAACCTGTTGCACTGAAATAACAGCAAGTCGATTATTAGCACGCCATTCTTGTCAGTTCGCTGCTTTGAGAACTTGAAGTGTGAAGACATTGGCGAGTCAGTCTGCTTCTTCTGTTTGTTTGAGAGCAAACATGGTCATAAATACACATGCATCCAGTATGACACCTGGAATACAAATTATCAGTTATGTTGTTTGCTACAAACTGACCTGTTAGTTCATGTTGTTTGAGGCCATTTGAGGCATCCGGCATTCAAGTAGTCATTTATACTTTCTGGCACTGACTCTCAAGTAATTTATAATGTCTTTGATCGGTGTGATACCTTGCATTATGCAGCCAGTCCTATTTTCTGGAGCTGACTCAGCAGTGCACATTGCTAGGAATCATCGTGACACCTGGCATTCAAGTGGCCAGTTATATTTCTGGCACTGATGTACTAGGCAGTTTATATTTTCTGATGCTAGTGTCACACCTGGGATTAAAAAATCCGTCACATATCTAGCACCAACTGACGAGACAGTTCAGTTTGATTGCAACCAGTATGACACCAAGGATTCAGGCAGCCAATCATATTTCCTGGCACAAACTCATGGAGTTGTTTGTATTGCCTCTGGGCAGTGTATTATCTAGCATTCGAGAAGCTACTCATCTTTTCTATATCACAAACTGGCCAAACACAATTCATGTATTTTTTTCCCCTGTACATTTAAGAGGAAAAAAAAAGAAAGAAAAGGGTGAGCATATACACAACTTATTTGCCATACATATCACTCAAACAATCATCAAAAGATGAATGTGTATGTGTGTGTGTAGTTTGTTTACTGAACCGTATGCTCTTTATCCTTTCTGCCCCTCTCTCCCTTCCCCCCACCTCCACCCACACCCGCTTCTCCTCCAATCTCCACCTGGGACCAGGACTGAAGAATGGCTGTCAGAAATCTGTAACCAAAATGTGCAGAATTTATGGTCTGTGTCATGGGTTTTTCAATGAGATTTGTTTTAATGAGGCAGCATGTTGATGCTTCTCAAAGCTGTGATACTTCGATTGACATTTGTGTATCCAATCATGTCTGCAAGTTTGCCTTCTTATGTATATTTTTTGTTTGTTTGTTTTAAAGTTAACTTGGTTCAAACATGTAAGTTTTGTTGTTTAGTTTATGATAATCAGTTATGGGATGTTTTGAATTATGTAAATTTTTTTGTTGTTGATTTCTTCGATTAGCTTTTTTGTGTATCAATCAGAAAACAACCGTGTACCTAAATGATTTCATACAGGTTGATGTTATGTTTGGAATAAACATATTTTTAAAAGTGGAATTGAAGAATTGAATGAGACGGAACACTCAGTTAGATTTTTCCCAGCTCAGACTCATGTGATTTTTTTTTTGTTTATAAAGATCATAATGATGTTGTTTTCTTGAGTGCATGATAAACAGAAATGCAGTTTTTCCAATGATGAGCACGCCAACGACACCAAGCATTCAAAAATTGAGATAGAAGTCAGACAAACTTTTTGGAAATGACTTTACTCAAAGGTTAAATCCAAGAAGTCACAAAAAAAAACACTGAGAAATCCTGTTGGTTATTGGTGTTCTATCAATTCAGAAGGAATTGTAGTAATTTTTGTTTTCTCTATCTTGTCATCTGTGTCCCCCCAGCAGCATTACTGTCATTCTGGTCACCCCACACATGTCCACACCCAGGGGGTCCTATCACAGTCCCAGGTCCTACAGTCCACAGGCCGGCAGGTTATTCTGAGGCAGCCCACTGACAGAGTTGTTAGCGTGCTTGTTGTGATTCAACATTCGCATGACACCGACTTTGTCCTTTACTGATGACAGTGATGGCTTAGTTCTGGAGCCAACATGAGTGAGCTCCTCTTCCAGAGGGCGCCTACGTTATTTATCCAGTAATAGTCCCTATAAATGTGTCACTTATATGACTAGTTTGTTACAAACGGTCATATGTATCGACAGCATTTTTCTTCTTTATTTTAAGACTTTCAACTTTGGTGTGTATGTGTGAATAGTGTTTTTCACTTTCCTTTTTTTTTCTTCTTCACACCTTTATCTTTAGGTGTGTTTCTCTTTTGTATCTTCACTGCTCTTTTACCTTCACTTTTACTTGTCTCCATCTCCTCGTCATGCCTGTATCATTTTCTCCTTTATATCTTCATGTATGTCCCCATGGGGACACCAGAGCTCTTTGAGTATGAAGAGTTCCCTTGCCTTCAGGAAGTTCTGTGCTTCTGATGTCCTCTTTTCTGTTGTTCTCTTTGACTCTGCCTTACTGTTATTGTTGTCCTCTTCTGTCACATACTGGTTTTTTTTTTTTTTCTATCTTTGTGGACCATCTCCTGTCTTTGTTCTTAAAACTGTTTTACACATTTTGCTTATCACAGTTCATAGCATGCCAGTTTTTTCGGTTATAATCTGGCCAACTGAGAAGTGAAAATGGTACACACTATCCAGAGTGGGCTCTAACTGCCCGTTCAGCACTGTCCTGTTTGGTCATGTGTCTTTTGCATATCTCCTGTTATAGGTGAATGTTTTTCATTCAAGTTTTGGTCCGCTGTTTAAAAAAAAAAAGCCTGGGATGGAGAAATTAAGCAGGATGAATGGCTTTTGTCTCAACCTCAAGAAGGATTTCAGGAGTTCATCTGTCATACTGTTAATTCTTTGTTCATGTTGTAGCTCATTTTTCAGGATCTAAACTTTTCCAGGATGTGGCCTTTTTACCTGTATTAGTTTGACATCCATGAAAAAGCCATGTATGATTGTCTCAGCTATAGTAAAAAAAAATATGTAATCTCTCATGCATGGATTCAGACAGAGGTGCTAAGATCGAACAAAAAGAACTTCATTACCAATGGAAAAAATGCTGGTAAAATATGATTGCCCCATTTATTAACTAATGCCAGATTGGTCAAGTGAGATTTGCCTTAATATTGGTGCCATAATCACTTAGGTCTCACGCTGTGTTCACAAGAAAAAAAAAAAAGAAGAAAAAAATCCTACCATAACTGTTTTGGAAAACATGGTAGTATTATGATTTTTGAGGCAGATCTTTTATTGATAGATCTCATAACATGCTAAGCATTTGCAAGAAAATCACAGTCACTGATTATTAGGGTCTGTGTGTGTTAAAAGAAAATGAAATAAAACAGAATGAATATCTGTTTGGATTAAAAACTCATTTTTTTGCATTTTGTTGTAATGTCATAGTCGGAATACTTTTTTTTTTTTTTGTTGATTTTTCACTTTTGGGGGGAGGATGGGGATGTGAGACTTGCTCTTTTTGCTCTTGAATGAAAATGAAAAATGTAATTGATTTGGATCAATATGGATGTGACACTACCCATACTGAAGAAAAATGGGTCAGGTGATTGAAGTATTTGTGTGGGTCTTTTTCTGTGGACAGTACCCACAAATATGAAGTTATGCTTTTGTTTTTTTTCAAAGATTTGTTGATGTGGTTGTGTTGATGTAAATACCCATGGGGAAATAAGCTTGTCTGTGTGATTATTTGTTGCTGTGGATTTATGTCTGGAAGTTTATGCCATGATGTCTCCAAGTATTTTTATTGATACAGTTTGCAAGTTTGTGCAGTGTCAATCAGTGAATCAGAGAAATGAACTAAATGTGTGATTCATAAGGTCACAAATTTGCATTTTCATAGACGGTAGTTTGTGCATATACAAAGTAAATAGATCACATTGCAAGACTTGAATACTTTGTGGACATAAGACAACCAGTTGAAAACAAGTGCTGTTTGTCCATACACTCCAGAAGATGATACAGGACTTGCTTGTCATCTTTTCAATATACTGAAGTTTTTTTTTCATTTTTGGAAGAAACATTTTCATCTTTTTCTCCTTGGTCTCTTGGCTAGATCTTTAGCATTGGTGGGAGTTTTGCACGCATGATGGTTTTCAGTTCTATCATTAAGGCAAGCGAATTTCAGCCTCAGGGGATGTTTCTAAACAGAACACCAAAGACTTTTTTTTCTTTTTTTTTTTCCATGCCATCTATCCCACCAGCTCAGATGGCCTATTCTTCAGTAAAACATTTTAACGTGGTGACAGCCCTGATATGGCCCTTTGCAGTCGGCTGGGCTATAAGCAACATTATCTTATCTTATCAGTAAAACATGAATGAGATAGTCAGCCTGCAAGGGGGGGCCTTTCTTGTTTTGTTTCTTTTGTTGTTGCATGCACTCACACACAGCACCTGGGTTTGAAGTGTCATTTGAAGACCTGGGAGCCTGCCTGTGCAGCTGCTGTTGACTCTGAGAAGAAAACATCCCTAGCTGAGCTGTTTGAAGCATTGTAAGTGGGGATTGTGCACAGAATCATTAGATCAAGGGACAGTGTTTAATGATAAGCCCAGTCAGCGCTCCCCACCTCATCCCTGCCCTCTGGAATGACACATTAGTTCCAGCTCATACCTTTAGAGATATGTAACTGTGTGCCATTTACTGTATAGTATTTTTGTATGTTCATTTGTTTGCATATACCTCTTCTTTTCGCTCCATCTGTCTCTCACTCTCTCTTCCTTTCTTTCTCTTGACACTTTTTACCTCTTTGTTGTCCTTTGCCTTCTTTATTTGTTTTGTTTTTGGTATCATCTGAACAATTAAACAAAACACATTCCTTTATCAAAAGTAAAGCATGCTTCTCAATTTGCCTCTGTGTGTGTGTACATTTGCCTTCACATGTGTGTACGAGTTTGAGTGCATATTTGTGGAAGTGTGACGTGCGTGTGTGTGTTCGGGTGTGAGTGTCTGCAAAACCTGTTTTTGGGGGAAGGGGGGGGGGGAAAAGGGAGGGGAGGAGGAGATGAACTGCTGTAAAAAAAAAAAAAAATCTGTCGTCAGAATGACACCTGAGGGAAGAAAAAAGGCAATGAAAAAAAGGGAACATTTGTAAATCTAAGTGAATGATGAATTCACTTCTTTGCGGCTGTGTAACCATGTACATTAGAGATGTAGAAAGGGGTGAAAAAATGATAGCAACAAGAAACCATGAAAGTTGAATTGAAATAAAAAAGGACTAAAATATATTAACAAGAAATGTAACATCATTATGGTTTTTTTGTGGTTGTGGTTTTTTTTCTCCCAGTTTTGGTTTGATAAGTGGGAGTGATGATCATCAGTTGAGTCGCCTGAAAAAAGTAAGTCACCTTGTAGAAACAGAAATCAATTTTAGCAATGAAAGGGACGCTACTGCTACAATTTTTATGACAGTTATGTTTAAGCCATTTGTTGTTTCCCTTGGGACAGTTCTCGACGATGATGTGAAGTTGAAACAAAAATGACAAAGGAGAACATGAAGGCTGCTTGCAGCTAGTTCCAAACCTACCTCCTCCCGCCCCTCTCTTCCCTACCCACACCAACACCCCCCCCCCACACACACACACACACACCCGCACACACACACTCCCCCCCATGCTTATTTTACAAACTGCTGAAATTTCAGGTTCCTGGTCTGTAAAATATGTTAAGCAGTAAGTTTCTTTAGATTAGGATTTATTTTTTCTTTTAAAATTGTTGTTTATTATATCTGTCTTTGTTATTCATTTCTCATAGCTTTTACCACAGATGTTTTCCATAACAATGATGCAAATGCACACAACTAAAGTAATTTTTTTCAACCCCAACAGCCCCTACCCTGATCATTGCCACCTTCCCCCCCCGCCCTACCCCCCCCCCCCCCCCCGCTACTCTTCTCCACTTTTTTTTTTTTGGTCCCCCCAAAAGATTGTTAATGCTACTGATATCAGAAAAAAATCACTAGGACATGTGGGTATGGTGACTCACTCTGCAAAGAAGAGAAGCCTGAATTTGGTGTAAAGTTTGTTGCATTTTTTTTTTTTTTTAACAAGAAAATGGATATAACAATGAAAAAGGATATAAGAAATGCAACATTGCAACAGAGTACAATACTTTCAATCATATGGATTACAGAACTGATAACCCAAAACACTGCTCCAGCCTGTCTCTCGGTGTCATCCTCTTTCCTTCCTTGTGTAAACCAACAAATCACTTTCACATGAAAACAGAAAGAGATGGCAACAGTTCAAAGAAACATAACTGCTTCAGAAGGTTTTCTAACAAAGCTAAAATCGGGTTTCCCCTATTCCATGCACCTTACAAAATCATGGGGGTCGTATGATGGAGAGAATGAAAGATGTATAAACAAAATATGAATTTGTGTAAATGGATGAATTGGCAAATAAGAAAGCCAACTTTTGCTCATATGCACGCGCACCTTTTCACAAACTCCCCAGGGCATCATAAACGTTTTATTTTTCAATGTGTTCTTCTCTGGAGCTTTTTTCTTTCTTTCTTTCTTTTCTTTTTTTCTTCTCTTCTTCTTTTTTTTTTTTTCTTTTTTTTTTCTTTTGTTTCAGTGGCATTAATTCTTCAGCTCAGTATTGGTGCCATACTCACTAATTAAGTCCCACCCTATGTTCACATGAATAAAAAAAAAAAAAAAAAGAAGAAGAAATCAGCCTTTGCTATAATAGAACATATGGCTGGTATTTGATGTTTTAGATGCATTTTTTGTTTGTTTTCGTTTTTGCTGGATTTAGTCAAATGAAAAATACCTGAAGAAACTGCTCAAAGTACTAAATAGTCTCTTTTTTTTTTGTATGTATGTTTCCCATAAAAAAAAAAGGGGGGGGGGGGGGGGGCAAAGAAACTGCATGGCTGATTGGATCAAAAGATTGTCATTTAACAGTTCATGGTCAGAATAATATTTTCTGTCCTAAATCAAACTGCATGGTCTGTCCTTCTGTCAGTGTATGATTTTGAATGCTACTATCAGATTGCATGCATGTATGAGACTGTGTGCCCATCCTGTTGATATTATGACTAATGGTTTACATGGATGGGACATTGACCTGTAACCTTATACTGAAGAAAAAGAAAAGGCTGAGGATTGAGGTGATGGTGTGGTCTTGTATCGCTGATCCAGAATCCACAAAGGATGAACGAAAGATACTTTTGTTTTTTTTTAATACTTTATTGATGTTGAATAATATAGTTCTGTTTGTTAGGTTTGACCTATGTGTCTTTACTTTGTGCTGATGTGCAGCTGCGTGAGAAAACAAGCTTGCGTTTGTTGGTGTGGATTTGTTGGTTCTGAATATATGCACTCATGCCTTTAACATCAAATCATCTGTGTGTTGTGTGTTTACATGCACTCACATGTGTGTATGAGTTTACAAGAGTGTGTGTGTGTGTGTGTCTGTGATGCCTACTTGTGAGAGGGAGTCCCCATGGGGATGAAGAGGCTCTTTCAGTCCCCCCCCCCCCCCCCCCCCCCCCAGCCCCTCACCCCAAATCCTGTGCTCCAAGCTTCCTCTTCACTATCACCCTCTTTGACCCCCCCCCCCCCCCCCCCCCCTCCCCACCGCCGTTTTCTTTTTTTTTTCATATTTACTTTTCATCTGTTGTTTTCTTGTCGCTAGGGTCTATTATTCAGCCTTTGTTCCGGAAGGTGTTGTACATTTTTATTATCTGTGAAATGTACTAGCGTTTTTGTTTTTTTTTGTTTGTTTGTTTGTTTTTTTTGTAATCTGCCGATACAAATTGATTACACCGTCCAGAATGGATTCCAGCTAACTATTCTGGAGCAGCTATCGGCCAATATGTTTTCTCGTAAGATTTGTTTTTGTTTACGGTTGAATGCTCTGACGAGAAGCGGCGGCAATATTTAAGGGGACATACCTGCTTCAGGTTTTCTAAAAACTTGAACGTAGTACTTTCCTTATGCTTCACACCCCGCACTAACCCTGCAAAGGTACAAGATACCGAAGCACACCCGAGCGCTTAAGGCGATTGCGCACGCGCTTAGCGTGCCAGATGAAACGCCACGCCACCAGAAGCTCTAGAATCGACGCTGTACTCGGCAGGACGTCACAAATTAATCCTTTCCAGAAATATTGAGAATGGGAAAATATTCCAGAGCGAAGCGTGACATGGGATCGGATATTGTTCTCCACTCACTTCATAAAAAAAAGACATTGTGAGTGAATGCACTGTGCCATACAGAAGCAGAATGATGCAAACTCACATCTACAAGACCGACAAGTAGGCCTGTCCAGACAGCAGCTTGAAGGAATCTGGCTTCTAAGCCTGAGTCCTCGCCGTAAAGGGTGGAGCAAGGATTTTAGGCTCAGCAGCCTATGATCTCATGAAACAGCTCAGGATTTCTGGTAAGAAGAGAACCAGAATTCTGAAGGCAATGGCAGAGGCAGCTCAAACGAGATCCAGCTGGATCTGGACGAGGAAACAAAAGTGAGCTTCATGTCCGATAGCAATGTGGGTAAGACATCCATCTTTAAAAAAAAAAAAAAAAAAAAAAAAAAAAAAAAAAAAAAAAAGGCCCTCCTAAGACACCCACCAATCCGAAAGTTGCGGGTTCGAATCCCGGCGGCAACATGGAAAAAAAATGACAATAGAAGGGCAGTCTGAAGTCGACCTAGATGTGGCTCGTCCCCTTTAGAGTGTAAGGAGTTCAGGTCCGAAACATTTGTCCGAGGGGAGTTTCTTCTTCCCGTGGATTTTCTGCTGTGAAGCTTTCCCTAGAGTTTCTTCTTCCAGTCTTACTCTACACACCTCTGAGAATCACGAAGTTTGTAGACTTACCAATGAGAGAGAGTGAAGGAAGGAAAAAGAAGAAATGACACCTCACTGCATGTGAACAGCCCTTCGGTTGTCTCGAAAATGACTTTTACAAGATCAATATTAATGACTGGATGAATAGATAACAAATGCTGCTTGCAGAACCAGTTCATCTAGCGCAAATAGACATACATACACAACGATCAAGGAAACTGCTAAATGTAAGATGTGTTTTTCGAAAGAATTTTAATTTAAACAAAAAAGGTTAAATGGTATATAACAGCTAGGTTTATATTCAAGCTTCACCAGATTGACACTCGCCTCATATGATACAGAATTGATGATTTCAGGAGAGTTAAGGGAAGGGATCTATTTCAACATCACACTCACATCACCGGAACGAACGACGTGACAGTCTACGACGATGGACGATGCCGAGTTTCATTCAATAACCCACATCGAGGACTGAACTCACAACTTTGAATATGAACATGATCTCGGTGCAGTATCAAAACCACGTTGTTGTCTGCGTACCTAAAATATGGCAGCTGAGACAGAAAATGATTATGTTCTCGCCAACACATGCTTGAGAGTTCGGATTATTTTAGTTTCAAGAGAACCGTGCACTCATTTCTAATGTTAGATTTTACTGGATTTACCTGTGGACGAATCGCGCTAGGAAGACACGGCAATGGTGACTAAAGGTTTCAGAGTCCCATAGTCTAATGGAATAATGCAGTGTCAGATAGAGATCCGCCCAGTATAAGGCACAGCAGCAATACCGGAGGCGGTGGTCAACCACCTGCTTTTCCTGTGCCACATTAACCTTAATCATGTCGGCCCACTCAGAGGCAGACGGGTTCTTCAAACCGTGACAATCCGACTTCACGGTGGTTCGGATTTCATCTGATAGAGAAATTAAGACGTCTGCTGTTTGAAGATCTTAAGAGTACACCCATTTTCTTCCCCGCTCAGTGCTGCACACACACATACAGACAGACAGACACACACACACACACCACACACACACACACACACACACACACACACACACACACACACACCACACACACACACTTTCTCTCTCTCTCTCTCTCTCTCTCTCTCTCTCTCTCTCACACACACACACACACACACACACACACACACTCACACACACACACACACACACACACACACACGCACGTACTCACTCTCTCTCTCTCTCTCTCTCTCTCTCTCTCTCTCTCTCTCATAATAAAACACACACACACACACACACACACACACACACACACACACACACACACACACACACACACACACACACACACACACACACACACACACACACACACACACACACACACACACACAACACACACACACACACACACACACACACACACACACACACACACACACACACACACACACACACACACACACACACACACACACACGCGCGCGCGCGCGCGCGCACGCACACACGCACAAACACACACACACTCACACACAAACACACGCGCGCGCGCGCGCGCGCGATTGCACGCACACACGCTGACTGAAACCAATTTATTGTCCGATGAACTCATGGTTGTACTGATATTTAAGAAAACATTATGAACAGAAAGTCACACATTTTCATTCAATGAAAATGAACATGATAACCAAAACACACACACACACACACACACACACACACCACACACACACACACACACACACACACACACACACACACATTGCCAGGGATCAGGCAGATAACTGGGTTTTTTCTACAAGTCCGAAAATTTTTACTAGAAAATTTGAAATAGTTCAAGAAATACGATTATCTGATTTTGTCTTTGGGCCGTGGGTAATTCAGGAAATATGACAAAGGTCGAAAGAAGAAGAAAAAGAAGATAGGCAAAATAGATTATAGCGACAGACAAAACAAATTACAAACACATTTTCCAGATGGCGGGAATTTATACTGAAAGAACTGAAAACCCAGGAATAAAAACGAACTATAAGCTTATGTAATGGATCCAGTCAGACCAAAACAGACATCTCTAACAGCATATAAGACGATGACTTTGTTGTACAAAATATCGTCCACAGATGGAGTACTCTCACAGCTTTCTCTGTTCTTATTCTGATCATTATTATCATTACTGTTATTGTTGTTAATAATATAAGTACAGTTAAGAATTACACAATAATGAGGCAGGTATGTTATTGGATTTTTTTTTTTTTTTTTAGCATGCAGGCATGTATAATCCATGGAATTAATGGTGAGTTTGCATACGATATGCAAGCCATGAAAATTAATCATTGACTTTTAAAAATGGCATTATTATGGAAACAAAGCAAAAAAGCTGAAAATGGAGACAAACAAAAATGGTGATTGTCTGCTTGAAAAAAACGAAACAAACAAACAAACAAAAAAAACACACCAACCAACCAAACAAACAAAAGCGAATATTTGATGCAGACTGCATGCAAATCAATCCATAAAAGTAGGCGTTTGCACCTCAAGTGAAGGATAAGGGAGATAATCGACGAAATAGAGTACTTCTAGACTGCTCTTGAGAAGGACAAGGGTGCGTCCCCGACTCTTAGCTTTTTACTGTTCCCCCCCCCCCCCCCCCCCCCCCCCCCCCCCCACCCACCCACCCACCCACTTTTTTTTTTTTTTTTTTTGCTCCAATCTTCAAATTTTCACATTTTTTTTTTCTTTTTTTTCCCTCTTTCTTTGTATAAAAAACATGCTCGCTCACCGCGCACAATCTGAATATTTCATTATCGATGGACATTTTGATATTTCAACGTATGATACGGGGCGTCTGGGTTTATCACTGTATTAGTGTGGGGTGCGCTGACACATTCACACTACTACATATACTGCTTTTAACAAAATGAAAGAAACTAGCTAGAGAACTTTATGCACACTGGACATGTAACAGTGTTTCAAATAAGGCAAACTTGGTATTTAAGGAAAACATGTTCAAAGTGGAGAAATGATATAGGTATCTGAGAAGAAGTAAAGAAAAAGAAAGTGTGCGCATGTTGAGTGCGTGTGTCTGTGAGTGGGTGCGGGCGAGTGTGTGTGTGTGCGCTGTGTGGGCGCGGGGGGGGGGGTTGTGTGTGTTGTGTTAAGTGAATAACCAACCCCTTTTAAATCTAATCATTGCGGACAACAAGCTGGCACGGATCATCTTTCAATAACAGACAAAAGACCATCAGATTAATTGATAATTCATGACGTCTATTTCATAAATGGGAATGAGTTATTTCCATTATCCCCTCGGGTTTTTTTTTCTTTCTTTCTTTTTTTTGCTTCCTTAGACAGATAGATAGATAGATAGATATAAAAACCCAGTTATCTGCCTGATCCCAGGCGTGTTTGTGTGTTTGTGTGTGTGTTGTGTTGTTTTTTTGTGTGTTGAAAACACGAAAATTAGGGATGCTACAATGAATACCAAATACCGTGCTGGAATAATGGATTTTGCATTACGCGAAGGTAAAAAGTAATGTATTTCTTTCTCAGCTGTATGCTTTTGTTGAATGCATTATTTGAATTGCTGATATATATATATATATATATATATATATATATATATATATATATATATATATATATATATATATATATATATATATATGTGTGTGTGTGTGTGTGTGTGTGTGTGTGTGTGTGTGTGTGTGTGTGTGTGTGTGTGTTGTTTTTCGAGCAATACTAATAGATGCTTAAACAAGTAACATATGATATGATTTCTTCGTTCATTCTTAAACAGGTATGCTTGTTTATGTGTGTCTGCTTGGACGCCAACAGAACGTCATGCAAAGAAACGTTCATCGCCTTGTCGGCTTCATATAAATTAACGTTTCTACCATTTTGCTCATTTTTTTTCCCTTATGAATGGCAATTAAAAAAAAAAAAAGAAGTATTCAATAAAATCAACCTCTTTCGGACAGTTGTCGCATTTATTTGATTCTGTTGCCTACATTTTCTGCAAAAGTATGTTTTTAGGATACATATTATGGATTATTTTCCATTTATGTTCTCGTGATCTCATTTCTTTTAAAGCTAACGTTAGTGTTAGCCAAATATTTTCGTTTATTTTGAAAGTTTGATTTTCTGTGTCAAAAGTCCTTGCGACGCGCTGTTAGACCTTACATTTTTTTTTTCCTTTTGTCAAGTATTTGTATTATATTTTTAGGTTTGGTATTAAGAAAGGCAGCATTACATTCAACGGAATCAGTGTAATTCTCAGAATTTCTGTCCACTGCAACCAGGTTGCTGGCAAAGCGTTTTTTAACGCGTTGCGTTCGGAGAATGTCCCGCCACTTTTGTATGCTAGGAATAGTTGCTGTTTTTCAAGATGGAGCAATCTGTTTTCAGTTGTGTGACCTCTATCTCATACATGCTCTAAAGATCCCTTTTTTTTCTATCCATCTTTTGAAGTGTAATTTGTTGTAATGTTTTTTTTATACCTTATCAAAATATTTAAGAAAAATAGCTGGGCTAGAGAGTTAGGCTACTGCGAGATATTTCTTTTAAAAATTTTTTTTTTTTGGTCCAATTATATAGTGAACACATCTTTCCAAAATTCGTTATTCATTTTCTCTATCTGCCGCACATGTTTTGCCCTACAATTGATAAGAAATGCGCCATTGGGTGTTAATATTTCAATAAAACAAATGAACAGAATACTCAACAAAACATACTATGGTATTGCACACCAACCTTTTTCTGGGATAGCATACTGCTTAAAACCTAAAAGGAGAGGGGTCAGCTTAGGATTTTCCGAGGTCACTTAGGAGAATCAATCAGGTTAAGAAATACCGGTGTCTGACCAGGACTTATGATATGTTAGTGAGTTTCCTCCCCCTTTGGAAATTGTCTACTCCTTTGGAGACTATTATAAGCTCGCTGAAGGCTCATTTTAAAAAGCGTTTATTACTCACCCACTCAAGCACATACTGTAATTAGGCAGAATGATCTACCATTGCAGACATGAATGCTTATCTCCCCCTATGTTTTCAATCTATGACATAAGAGCAAGCTTTGTTTACAAATCAATATTTCTTGCAGTCAAGCAACACCAAGCAGCAGCTCTGAAATTGCTGGAATGGTGCTAAGTTACTTTACTCTTGGAATTAATTAGTTTATTATATATATATATATATATATATATATATATATAT
>JADBJO010000514.1:315000-322500 GCA_016801955.1 Conus betulinus | reverse complement strand
TTGCCCAGGAGAAAATACCGTGATGGCTCGTTCTCCTGCTGGCAAGTTCCTGATAATGCGACCCAAAGCAGCATAGGATGAGAGGGAGCAGGTGGGAGAACACTAGGTCATGCCAAAGAGTGGGCATTTGCCCCAAAGACTGCTGTAAACATAGACGCCTCAAGTTGGACTTATCCATATTTTGTCAGCAAACGCAGTCATCTCATGGTTCTGGTGAGCTGCTTTCACTCTTTTCATTTTGTGTTGATTGTGTTGGCTATTCAACAGACATAGACAGACAAACTAACCAAGTGAAATGGAGTGAAAATATACGCTCCACGACAAAGTAATCAAGTGTTCTTTGAGGTCTCTTTTAGGGCAGGTATCGATGTGCATCTGTTTACGCTTGAAATGAAAACAAGAACTTACATGCATGAACTTGTTCATGTATATGGGCATTCATATATGCACATTAATTCAGGTCGACAAACACACGAACACACACACACACACACACACACACACACACACACACACACACACACACACACACACACACACACACACACACACACACACACACACCACTGATCTGGAAATCGCCCATTAACATTTAAACTGGCAGTCTTATGTTTACGTGATAACAGACACAAATGATCGACTAGCTAGGAATAGTTAAACAGCAATCAAAATGTTCATGATGTTTTCAAATCAGAACAGTCATTTCACGGCTTTTTTTTAATTATTATTAGAGAACCGACATTTTCACATTAAACACGTTACATTAACTTTATGTATCCATGCATGCATGCATGCATGCATGCATGCATGCATGTATGTATGTATGTGTGTATGTATGTATGTATGTATGTATGTATGTATGTATGTATGTATGTATGTATGTATGTATGTATGTATTGTATGTATTCTTATGAATGACTGTTACTAATGTTTTGTTTGAAAACATCTATCATTACCAATGTCATTGATTCAGACCGAATCTGTTGTTGTTGTTTTTTTTTTTTTTGTCGTTGTTGTCGCTTTTTCGACTTGATATGGGTATCAAAAGTACCAACAATGAATACAGTAATCATGAAAACAGATGATTATGACTGATGTCCATGCCACACACTGGTTCCATTCTCGTGGTCCTCAAAGCATCCCCATCCCTATCCTGCGATGTCCCCGGTGATGATCCTCAGGGAAATCCAGTCTGTCAGTATCTGCCAGCTGTGATTGCTCAGCAGACGATGGTCCCCGGCAAGAATGATTCCATTACAGGTTCTTAAAAAGATCTGTTTGGACTGATCTCCACTGAATGAGTAATGTTTGACCAACATGGACTAACATCGTAAAATACCCCTTCGAAAGGCCGCATGTCTCCTCATCTCCCCCTCCTCTCCATTACTGGAAAGAAATAAAAAAATGGTTGTTGAAGGGATAAGCGTTTGCTTGCTGAAGGACAGATTAATATCCGAGATTCGTGATACGAGGGAGGCCAGAGCATCCGAGTTCCTCCTTGTCTTTTCCCAGAACGGAGACGGGAAGAGAAGGATATCAGTTTCACACGCTAGTCAGAGGGCAGACATTCCATCTCCACCTCGTCTTCCATCCCATCCTCTCTTCTCTTTGACAGCGGACTTGTATAATACCTCCATCCCCTACCATCCGATGCAAGCTGACGTTGTGACCACGGCTCTCCGATGACACTGGCATAGATTGCAGGGAGGGCCAGCTGACGAGCTGAGAAGAAAGAGACACGGGGCTGGAAGCGATGAAGGAATGGAAATGATATTCCCGACACGGTCAACACTCGACACCATCTTCCGTCCACTCCCCTCACCCCAACGTCTCTCTCCCCCCCCCCCCCCCCCCCCCCCCCCCCCCCCGTTCCAACACATCCCCCCTTCTTCTCCCCCCCTAGACCATTTCACAGCATACAGAGATCTCGACCCTCGCACTGCTGCGCTTGGTATGGCACGCAACCACGAAGGTTAACGCCTATTCGAGGGGCAGACAATTCAATTAAGAACCTGAGCCAACCGTCTTTCCCACAAGAACCTGGTGGGTTCACGGAGAGTGGAGGGTTCGGGAAGGGGATAAGTTGGATATGAGAAGAAACAAACCGCTCTCAAGATCAGTGTCTGATAAGATTTTTTGTCTCTTTTTGGTCCCCATCACATTTTATGACAGTTGAATGTGGCCATCATTTTAGAATCTAAAGTAATGTTTGTATGGCATCAGAAACTGTGCTTTTTCTCCATTATTTAAAAAAAGCTGGTGGTAGAGCATTCCCTACATGCTTCCTGGAGAGGCTTCATGTTGTCCAGTCCCTAGGAGTTACCTAGGAGAAAGCGAGGTGATGACACGTTCTTCCCGCAGTGAGTTCGTAGTAATGCCACCCTAGGTGGCAGGGGATGAGAAGAGAGGAGGAGGGCAGAGGTGGTGGGGGGGGGTGGGGGTGGGTTTTCAGGCCAAGAAAACCGCCACTTGCCCCAAAGACAGAGGAAAACAAAAAAGCCTCAAGTTGGACTTGACTGTATTTTGTCAGCAAACACGATCATCTCCTGGTCCTTGTGAGCTACTTTCGCTTTTTTCATTTTGTGTTAATAGTGTTGTCTGTCCAGTTCAACAAACAGACAAACAAACAAACGAAGTGAAACAGAGTGAAAATACAACCTACGTGACAGAGTAATCAAGCATCTATTTGAGGTATGTTTCAGGGCAGCTCGCAATGTGCATAACTATGTTTCTGCTTGGAATTAATTAGAATTTGCAAATGCTTATATGCGTGAACTTCTTCAGGTATATGGGCATGCACAAACACATGCACATGTATTCAGATCGAAAGCACACACACACACACCACGCACGCGCGTGCACACATGCACACACACACACACACACACACACACACACACACACACACACACACACACACACACACACACACACACACACACACACACACACACACACTAAAAACGAGTCCTGGAAGAGGAACTGGTGAAGGGGGTCAGGGACCTTGGAGTAGATTGCTGGGAGGAGGGCTGGGCATGATAAGGGGAGGAAGGACGGGGATGGGACGAAGAAGTGACCCAGGGGAGGGGGGAGAAATATTAGCTGCAAAGGAAGGGAAACCGAGGGAAAACAACGGTATCAAGAAGGAAATGCCAAACATCGTTCTCGGAGGATTAACTCAATTATTTAGCCATCTCCACACCGAGTCTGGTGGCGATCAGATTCCAAGCTGAAACTCAGGGTCAGAACTTGTTTTATTACTTTGGGCCCCATGCAGTCTGTTACTGTCTTAAACAATGCCTTTGTCTGTATTCAGAAATGAAACTTGTGATCTTCTTTGCTACTTTTGTATTTCCTTTTTTCAACCCTGCCTCTCCCCCCTTTTTTCTTTTGTGTTTTTCCTTTGTCCCTCCTCCCCAACTTTGCAAGATAAAAACTCATGTGAGATACAAAAGGGGACAATATGCGTGTGTGCCCTGCGTGCGTGCGCGCGAGTGCGCGCGCGCGCGTGTGTGTGTATGCGTGCGTGCGTGCGTGCGTGCGTACGTGCGTGCATATGTTAGTGCCTAGGGCGGGAGCAGACTGCACGAGACATAAAATAAGGAAGCTAGTTCTGACCGTGAGTTTCAGCTTGGAATCTGATCGCGACCAAACTCGCTTTGTTATTTTGTATTTATTTATTCAAATTATTTGTTGTTTTTTCTTTTATTCTAAGCATACACATACGCACACTGATACCTGCCCTGAAACACACCTCAAATAAATACTTTATCACCCTGTCAATAGAGATTATATTTTCACTCTGTTTCCCTTGGTTTCTCTTTGTCTCTCTCTGTTGAATTTGAACAGCCAGCACTATCAATACGAAATGAAAAGAGCGAAGCAGCTTCCTAAAACCAGGAGAGGATTGTGTTTGCTGACAAAATACAGTGAAATCCAACTTGAGGCATTTCTGTTTACCTAAGTCTTGGGGGGCAAGTGCCAGTTTCTTGACCTAATGCTCTCCCCCCCTCCTCCCTCTCATCCCATGCTGCTTCGGGTAGCATTATCAGGAACTTGCCGGCGGGAGAGCGTGCCATCACAATATATTTTCTCCTGGGCAGCTGGACAAAATACAGCCTCTCCAGGTATTATGTGGGGATTGCTCTACCACCAGCTTTTAGATAAATGGAGAGAAAAGTACAGTATCTGATGCCATGCAAACAGCTAAATTCTAAAACGTTGGACAAATTCAGCTGTCATAAAATGGGAAGGGCGCTGAAAGACAAATAATTTTTGTCAGACACAAATATCAAGGGATGTTTGTTTCTCAAACATATGCAACTTATCACCTTCCCAAACCCTCCACTCTCCACGAACCCACCAGGTTCTCATGGGAAAACACAGTTGGCTTTTGTTCGTGATTGATTGGTCTGCCCTTCGATTAGGCATCGACCTTCGTGACTGCGTGCCATCACAAGCACAGCGGCACGTGGTTCAGGATCTCTGGTATCCTGCGAAACGGTCTAGAGGGGAAGAAGGAGGGTGGAGGGGTTGGGGCGAGTAGAGTAGGGGTAAGGGAGAGGGAGACCTTGGAGTGAGGAGGGGGGAAGGAGGACTGTGTCGAGTGTTGACCGTGCTGGGGATATCGTTTCCATTCCTTCGTCACTTCCAGCCCAGCATCTCTTTCTTCTCAGCGTCAACTCATCTTCCCTGCAATCTGTGCCACAGTGTCATCGGAGAGCTGTGGTCAGAACGTCAGCTTACGTCATATGGTAGGGGATGGGGTTGAAGTGAAGATGGAGTGTTATAAAGGCCAGCTGCCAAAGGGCAAGGATGAAAGATGAGGTGAAGATGGAATGTCCACACCCTGACTAGCGTGGGAAAACTGATATCCTTCTCTTTCCTTCTCCGTCCAAGGGGAAAACGAGGATAGATTTAGATGCCGAACCTCACCTGCATCATGAATGTCTGATATTGATCTGTCCCTCTGCGAGCAAACGTTTATCCCTTTGACGGCCATTCTCTTTTATTCCGTTCCTGTAATGGAGAGGAGTGGGAGATGAGGACACACGGGGCATTCCAAACGAGTATTTAACGATGCTAGTCCATGTTCGTCAAATATTTATTCAGAGGTCATCGGTGCTAACCGATCTTTGTATGAAGCCATAATGGAATGGTTCTCGCCAGTATCATTGTCTGCTGAGCAATCACAGCTGGGAGACATTGACGGACAATGGATGTGCCTGAGGATCAGCTTTAATGACGTCTCAGGGCAGGGAGGGGATGGGGATGCTTGAGAGGACCACGAGAAAAGTGTCAATGGCACAAGAGAGGCAGGGACATCAGTCGTTAGTTACCTGCCTCTGTGGATTGTTGTTATCTCTGTTCTTGAATCATAATTACTGTTTTCATGGTGGCTGCTTTTGACACCCACAATAGGTCTAAAATACAACAACAGGAAAGAAAAAAAAAAAAAATTCAGTCAGGTCAGTGACCTTGGTCATGATAGATGGTTTTACGTAAAAACATTATTAATGCTGTTTTATTGAGAATATACATAATATGTACTTAGAAATGAAGTGGTCATTAGTGTTTTTTAACCTGTTTAGCTCCAACGAACTATTCAAAATATCACTCGTGCATTATTTGAAATTAAGAGGTGCCAGACTTTTCATTCATAAAGTCAACGTAACATGTTTGACTTGAAATGTCGCTTGCCTAATAATTAAAAAAAAAAAGCCGTGAAATGCTAGTTTGTACGTCAAAATATCAATATTGCCCATCGTAATTTTGACTTCTTTATGACTTTTCCAATCTATTAGATCATTTGTGTCTGCGATCACGTAAACTCGTGATTATCGGTTCAAATATGAAAGGGGAATGTCAACTCAGTGGTGTGTGTGTGTGTGTGTGTGTGTGTGTGTGTGTGTGTGTGTGTGTGTGTGTGTGTGAAGGGAAAAGTTGAGGGGAGAGAGAGAGAGAGAGTGAGAGAGAGAGAGAGAGAGAGAGAGAGAGAGAGAGAGAGAGAGAGAGAGAGAGAGAGAGAGAGAGAGAGATTGGGGTGAGAGGGGAGGGGGGGAGGGGAAAAAAACAGAAAGTGTAGGGAATAAAAAGAGAATGAAATGCGTATGGGAACAAACAAACAGAGAGAAAGATACAAACAGAATAAAAAAAAAAAACAATGTAAAATAGAAATGAGTTATGCAGATAAACTGATGGGAGAGGGGGGATTGTCTGACTGATGACTCAATTTCAAAGATAGACTGATGATGACTCAGTTTCAAAGATAGTATATACATAATCTCTCTCTCTCTCTCTCTCTCTCTCTCTCTCTCTCTCTCTCTCTCTCTCTCTCACACACACACACCACACACACACACACGCGCGCGCGCGCGCGCGCGCGCGCGCACACACACACAGAGGCACGCACGCACACATACAAACTCTCTCTCTCTCTCTCTCTCTCACTCTCACACACACACACACACACACACACACACACACACACACACACACACACACACACACACACACACACACACACACACACACAGTGTCTTCTTTTGTATCTTACAAGTTTTTTTTTCACCATGCAAACTTGGGGGCGGAAAGAGACAAAAGGGGGAGGGGGAATGTGGAAGGGAAAAAAAGGAAAGGAAAAATAGGGAAGATATTACAGGTTTAATTTCTGGATGGAGACAAAGCTGTCGCTTAGGACAGAAAGAGACTGCACGGGGCCTAAGGTAATGAGACAAGTTCTGACCGTAAGTTTCAGCGTGGAATCTGATCGTCACCAGACTCGCTGTAGAGCTGGCTAAATAATTGAGTTAATCTTCCAAGAACAATGCTTAGAATTTCCTTCTTTCTACCGCTGTTTCCATTGGTTTCCCTTCTTTGGCTGCTAATACACCCCCCCCCCCTCCCTGGGTCACCTTCTTCCTCCCAACCTCGTTCTGCCTCCCTCCCTCACCATCTCCAGCCCCTCATCCCGATGTCCCTCACCCTCTTCACCAGTTCCTGTTGAGAGGACTCGTTGTGTGTGTGTGTGTGTGTGTGTGTGTGTGTGTGTGTGTGTGTGTGTGTGTGTGTGTGTGTGTGTGTGTGTGTGTGTGTGTGTTTTGTCTTTTTTCAAGCCGAAACATATGCATATTGATACCTGCCCTGAAGCATACCTCTCAATAAATACTTGATTACTCTGTCGTGGAGATTTTATTCACTCTGTTTCACTATTTTTTGTTGTTTTTTTGTCTGCCTGTCAGCAAGATTACGCAACCACTACTCAAAGGCCCACAACCATTCCGATTGGATTTGTTACTCAAGGGAACAAACTTATCATCAATGTACACCCAATTCTTCCCTGTGAAAAAAAAAAAAGTATGACAGGCAGTGTCTGATTATTTTGTTTAAATTTCAGGCGCTGTTTTCTTTTTTTCGCCCATCGTTTTAGAAATTAAATGTTTGCATGGCATAAAAAAGTGTTTTTTCCCATTTACTGAAAAGCGGGCGGTAGAGCATTGT
>JADBJO010000514.1:295000-305000 GCA_016801955.1 Conus betulinus | reverse complement strand
CAGACTAATCAATTATGACGGAGAGTCGCCCGTCTTTCCAACGAGAACCTGGTGTGCTCTGAGGGAGGAGGGAGTCCTGGAGGAGAAGAAGGTGGACGGGGGACGAAGAAGACGTGGGCGAAGAAGACGTCCCCTGAGAATCGTGCCTAACATCTTTTAAAGTGTGTTTTTCGGTCCCCTTCATTTTTTATGAGTATTAAATACGCACAGTCAACACAACTAATGAAAATGAAAAGAGGGGGAATGCAGCTCACCATGTCTGGGAGATGATTGTGTTTGCCGACAAAATACATTGAAATCCAGCTTGAGGCATTTTCGTTTCCCACGCTCTGTGAAACAGGCGCCACTTCTTTGTCCCTGAGTCCCTCTCCCAGCTCCACCCCCCTCCTGCCTTTGCAAATTTCCCCTTCCTTGGGGGAACAGACATTATCATCAGGAACTTGTCAACTTATGGACGTGCCATTGTTTCGCTTTCTCCCTGGACAACTGGAGAAGCTGTGATCTCTCACGGTGCCCGAAGGGAATGCTTACCAACAGCATTTAATTAATTGCAGATAAGGAGAGTACCAGCATTTAAAAATAAAAGTGATGGCTGGAAGAGGAAAAAAAAAAGCCTGAAACATCAGCAAACCAACTAGATATTGCTTGAACGTTTTCATTTCATTTTGAAGAGAGATGATGGAAGAAAGGAGTCGTATTCATTGTTGTGAAGTTTGGTTTTTTTTTTTTTTTTGAGTAACAAAGCCAGTCTCTAAAGGATTTACGTGCTGTTTGCATAATCGTACTGACAGAGTCAAACAAACACAATAGATGCAAGTGGAAACATAAACTTCTCGAGGGAGGTATCAAGGTGGAAAGACTTGCGTGGTCTTTTAACAGAGAGACAAAGAAACAAACAGACGCAGGTGAAAAAACATAACCCCTTTGAGGGAGGTACAAATATTTATTCCAGGTGTCTTTTATTCTGCTTTAAAAAGAAATTCCTGCTCACACATGCATACAAATATGAATTTGTTCAATGCACTTTTATTCAGGTCAAAAGTACACACACACACACACACACACACACACACACACACACACACACACACACACACACACACGCACGCACGCACGGACGCACGGACGCACGCACGGACGCACACACACACACACACACACACACACACACACACACACACACACACACACACACACACACACACACACACACACACACACACACACACACCACACACACACACACACACACACACACACTGTATCAAAATGAATCATCTCAACATGAAGTAGTGATGGGAAACACACATACACACACACACACACACACACACACACACACACACACACACACACACACACACACACACACACACACACACACACACAACACACACAACACACACACATACTGTATCAAAATGAATCATCTCAACATGAAGTAGTGATGGGGATAAGGGACCCTGGGAGAGAGTGCTGGGAGCTGGGGCTGCGGACTGTTATGGGAAGGCAAGACAGAGACGGGGGAAAGAGGAGAAATATTAGCAGTACAGGAAAGGACACCAATAGAAACAGTGGCAGCTGGAAGGAAAAGCCAACCATCATTCTTGGAGGATTAACTCGAGTATTTTGCCAGTTCCGCCGTGAGCCTGTTGGTGATCAAATTCCATGCTGAATCTCACAGTACCATTATTCCCATTGCCTTCACTATAGTTATTAGCATTATCATAATTAATACGGTGTGTTAGCATTGATATTACCATTACTACCATTAGCATCACCATCGCCATCACCACTAAGTCTGTTGCCGCGGCAACCATGCTGTGTAAGAATCCTGTAACCCACTCTCCTTTCTCCCCATACTACAACTGCTATATTGCCGTATTATCACCAAAAGTAGCAGTAATCATGTCTTTATTCATTTGTTCAATATTTTGATCATCATCATCGCCATTATTAGTATTCTTATCAGTAATATAATCATCATCATTACTACCTTGACTCACACAATATCTCCCTTCTGACAGCTTCATTTTCATTCAACGCCTGTCTTGCGCTGAAGTGATTGAAGAGAAGTGATTGCTCGTTCATTTTCGTTGCCCTCATTGTTTTGTATCTTGCTGAAAAGACCTAAGAGGTCGAAACGCGTCGCATTTTGTCTTGTAATTCGTTTGTCTACCTTTTCTTTTTTTCGGGGGTTCGCTAACATTTATTTAAGAATTGTTTGAATCTCACAGTCAGAACTTGCTCCATTACTTTAAGCCCTATGCAGTGTGTTACCACCCCAAACGACATTTTTTTTTGTACCCCAACGTGAAATCAAACTTGTAACCTTCTTTGCAATGTTCGTTACACCTACCCGTACCCCACCCCATTTCCCACCTTTGTGTCCCCGTCAAGTTTGCGTGATGAACAGTCAGGTGAGAGACACACACACGAGAGAACGGTGTGTTTGTGTGATGTTATATGCGATGGCTTGTTCCATGTGGCGGGGAGACGATCGTCGCATGTGCCATGAGCAGATTGAGCTAGGCTGCGTGGTCTCAAGCCTGGCGACAAAAAAGGAATTTGCTGTCCATTACCTAATTAAACTTTGGTCGGAGTGAGGACGCGGAAAATGATTGATACTGCTTTGAATAATTAATGAGAAAAAAAACAGGGCTGCGGGAAGATGGTTATCCTGCCTGAAAGGGCAAAGATCGTTATCCATCAGCAATCGTGAGTCCTGTTGAATTGTAAAGGATTACGTTGTCAAGCATTCTGGGCGAATCAGCCAGGGGAGGGCTAATGATGAAGGCAGAAGATGATGGAGAAGTTGGGGATGGAGCAGGACAAGGACGCGGGGTGTGTCTGGGAAGGTCACAGGGATGGGACGTGGTAAGATTAAGGAACTAAAGCTGAATCTACGCGATCGAATGCTATGAAAAGTGAGCTGTGAGGTAAACGAATCAACTCTTTTTAGAATACATAAATAGTTATTAGCAATACTCATCACATTTTTAAACAAAACTTGGAGGATAGATCTGATCTGGCCAAAGGAGGAGATTCTTATATTTTGGTGTGCGGATCAGTTGCCTTGACCTGTAACAAATGGCGGATCCAATATTGTAAAACATGATTACTGCACATTCTCCTCGGAAAAAAACATGTGCATGTACTGTTAGGAGCTGTACATGGAATACAAATATTTTTCTGCAAATATAAACGTTGACCATTTTGAATGTTTCATGTTCTGTTCAATAGTCAATGGCAAGGAACTCTCAATCTGCACCAGATATACTACTTCCCCTGGTGGGAATGTAATTTTGACTTCACACATGAAATAACTCAATGGGCTCATCCTAGGTTAGACTTTTCAGAGGTCTACGTTCTTCAGAATGTCCTAATTAACTCAGCTTATGAACGTCTCAGGTGTTATGATTAAATTCACCATTACCAATCGGTCTAAAACGTTGAATTGCACGAATCTGAGTCAAAGTAAGAAGTGAAATAAGAAGAAGCGGCTGCTACGTCTTCTTCTGATCAAACCTATGTAAACGCGATAAAACAGAACGAATAAGCAGAAATTTATCAAATAACGTTAAAAAATCCAATCATCTCGGCACTGTATGTAATAAATGTATTGATTTCTTATGGGCAATTTTTCGGCAGGAAAGTACATACTGCGCAATGCAAAAAGTAATCTACAATCCACTGCGTTCATGCATTAATCTAATGTTCCCACCACTGAGAATCACATGCATGACGCAGTCATGTGATTTGGTATTTAAATCCTCGACAAGCAAAATGCAAATAAAGTACTGAAGCAAATGGAGGGAATACGCAAGTGAAGGCGCATGCACAAAATATAGACTTGGAAATAAACAGTCACAGATCCGGATAAACACACACACACACACACACACACACACACACACACACACACACACACACACACACACTCAGAGTAATCAAAGAACTGTATGAACAACAAAAATCAAAAAACATTTCGTCGACAGCCTGTCATGGATGACAGATTTGTGATCCTCAAACATCCCCAGCAGTTGTTAGAAATAGATACATAGGTGATAATTTGAGATTAATGACACAATACTTAGATACTTAGATTGCTCTATGACACAATAGCCTACTTAGATAAGCACCTCATTTACCAGGATTATTACTGAACATAGGTGATAGATTTTGAAAAAGCTTTTGACACAATTAATTGGGAATTTATGTTTAAGGTATTAAAAGCTTTTGGATTTCAAGAAGATATATGCAGATGGATAAATGTGTTTTATAGCAATATAAAATCTTGTGTTATTGTAAATGGTCAGGTATCAGATTGGTTGGAAGTTAAAAGAGGATGCAGACAAGGAGACCCCTTATCCCCCTATTTGTTTGTACTTTGTGTCGAGGTGCTAGCTATAATGGTAAGAGAAAAAATCCAGATATTCACGGGATCAGAATGAATAACATTGAATACAAACTGTCTCAATATGCTGATGACACTGAATTCCTGCTTGCAGGGGATAGAAAGTCTTTTGAAACATGTATCGACGTTCTTGCTCGGTTTGGGTGTGTGTCAGGCCTCCATATGAACAAAGGCAAAACTAGCGCTATTGGTTGGGAAGCAGAAAATCTAGTGAAATCCGTTACATGGAACATTTGGGAATGGACTGGAATCCATCAAAATTTAAAAATACTTGGAATGTGGTTTACGAACGATCTTAGAGAATGTATTAA
Source organism: Conus betulinus (assembly GCA_016801955.1). Classification (NCBI taxonomy): domain Eukaryota; kingdom Metazoa; phylum Mollusca; class Gastropoda; order Neogastropoda; family Conidae; genus Conus; species Conus betulinus. Next base: position 300,272 of record JADBJO010000514.1, on the reverse strand, counting down.
CATAAATTATTCGGAAAGATTGACAGATATAAAACATTTATTCAAAGTATGGGTAAAACGACAGATAACTCCACTTGGCAGAGTTGCCATACTAAAATCAATTATTCTTTCAAAATTGACTCATTTGTGGCTACTTTTACCGAATCCACCTGATATATATTTTTTCAGACATGTCAACGTATCTGTTACAAATTCGTTTTGGAATAAAAAGACAGATAAAATTAGCCGCAAAATTTCACACAAAAGTATTAAAAATGGTGGCATTGGTATTCCTGACTTAAAGACATTTGTTTTATCTTTGAAGCTGTCTTGGATTAGAAAAGCGGAAAAATCAACTCATAAATGGAAACATATTTTGTTGAAAAACTTTCCCAAATGGCCCTCTGATTAATAAATTTGGTCCTGAGTTTGTCTCCAGTTTTGGAAAATACAATCACTTTTGGAAGGATGTCTTCGAGGCAATGAATGTTTTCTATTATAAATGTACACCTAAGAATTCCGCGGAACTTCTAGCCGAGCCGATTTTTTACAATAAACGATTTCAAGTAGGGAGAAAATTTATTGTTTCCAGAGAGCTTACAAACAAAGGTATCTACAATCTTGCGCAGTTTTTGATGATAATGGGAAGATTTTGTCGCATATGCGGTTCAAAGAAAAATATAATGTAAACATTGACTTTGTTACTTTTGCCGGTTATACATCAGCAATAAACGATTGCGTGAAAAAGTATAATATTACGATCAAGGATAATAAACATCTAAACGAATCACTTTGTTTTTAGGAACATATTTGCAATTAACAAAGGCTCAAAACTGTACTATGATATAATGGTAGAAAATAATCTGAGACCAAAATGCTGTTACAAATGGGACTTAAAGCTCTCAACAATCCATGACTGGAAATCGTGCTTCCACTGTATACATGAAATAAATGACGTAAAGCTTAAATGGTTTCAGTTGAAGATTGTACATCGATGCCTAGGTACGAACATTATCCTAAAGGAAATTGGAATAGTTGATCACGATACTTGTAATTTCTGTGGAATGCACAAGGATAGTATTGATCACATGTTTTGGAAATGTGACATCGTACAGGTTTTTTTGGAACAATCTCATTGATTTAATGAAAGAAAGGTGTATAAATGCAAGAAATGTACGATTAACAGAATCATTTGTGTTGCTCGGTTATGACAGTAACATTTTTACAGACAGCATCTTTTCTTTTTTAATATTGTTTGCAAAATACTATTTGTATACTTGTAAACTAATGAAACAAAATCCACAGATGTCTGTCTTCCTGAAAAAATTAAAATTCAGATATAAAATCGAAGAATATAATGCCTGTTTACAATTAAACCAGAAAAAATTCTCTAACAAATGGATAACATACACACCATTATTATCTGACGACTAATCAATCAATAATATACTTTACAAAATACAGTTATACGTATAATAAACAATTATATCGGATTGTGTCAATTCATTTGATTCACCTAACAATCATTATCCTTTGCCCATCTGTTCTCTTATGATCAGCATACACTTAATTTCAGGTGATCTTTTTTTTTTTCTTCTGAAAAATGGTTTACCTTTGTTCCCGCATGTAATCAAATATTTCATATTTGTATGTTACACTACATATGGTTGATATAGGTCTTGTTTGCCCATGTACTCTCCACTGTGTTTTACAGCTTGTTTGTCCAACATCCAAAACCTGATTTAAACATGTTACTGAAAACATTTGAGGTCACGTACAAACCCAATCCAATCTATCTCTCTCTTCCCCCTCCATCCGTCTCTCTCTCTCTCTCTCTCTCTCTCTCTCTCTCTCTCTTACTATTTTTTGCTAGCTTTATGTTTGATTTACTTATTATGATTATGATTTCTTTTATGTATTTTGCTATTGTCATTTTGTTTAAAAGCAATTAAAAAAAAAAAATTTCAAAAAAAAAAAAAAAAAAACATCCCCCAGCAGCGTCCTGTGACGGTCTCAGAGCTTATCTTTACTAACATCCACAGTATGTTGGCATCTTCTAGCTGCGATTGCTCAGTAGACGATGGACCCCAGCGAAGATGGATCCAATGGCTTCCTAAGAAATCTGTTAAAGAGATCTGTTAGGATTGATCATCACCGAATGAAGGAGATGGCGAAAATTGTTTGACGAACATGGACTATATCGCTTAATGCCTAGCCTTTAAGTCCCGTGTCTCCTCAGTTCCTCTCTCTCTCTATTGTAGGAAAGGAAAAAGCTGTCATAGGTATAAGCGTTCGTCTGTCATAGAACAGATTGATATCCCAAGTTCCGTGATACAAGAAGACTTCCTCGTGTACATCTCCCCCTCCCCCTTTCTCCCTGAACGGAGAAGAAAAGAGGATATCAGTTTCCCACGCCAGACAAGGGGTGGGCATTCTGTCATCACCTCATGCTTCATCCCACCCACCCTGCCCCTTGACGGCGGACCTTTTCCACACACCTCACTCCAACCCCACTCCCCACAGCCGATGCAAGTTGACGCTCTGACAACAGCTCTTGGTTGACACTGTGGCTCAAATTGCTTGGAAGGCGACCTGACGAACTGAGAAGAAACGTGGGGCTGGAAGCGAGGGAATGATAGCTCCGGCATGGTCAACATTCGACGCCAACCCTTTCCGCCACCCCCCCCCCCCCCCCTCCTTACCACCCACTCTGCTCCTCCACTCGTCCTACCTTCTCCTCCCTCCTCCATCCCATCTTGACCTGTTTCCCAGGACACTGAAGACCTCGGGCCACGTGCCGCAGTGCTTGTGATGGCACGCAATCAGAAAGGTTGATGCCTAATCGATGGCCAGACTAATCAATTATGAACACGACCTGGCTGACTCTCACACGAGAACCTGGTGTGTTCTGAGGGAGTGGAGGATCCCGGAGGGGAATAGGGTGCGTGAGAGAAGGAGAACACGTCTCTTGAGAATTGTGCCTGACAAGGTTCGTTTTTAAAACGTGTTTTGTTTCCCTTCCTTTTTTACAAGTGCTAAATGTGGACAGCCAAAACACTGATAATGAAATGAAAAGAGCGAAAGCAGCTCAATAGGTCTTGGAGATGATTGTGTTTGCTGACAATAGAGCGAAATCCAACTTGAGGCATTTCGTTTCCCACGCTCTGCAAGGCAGACGCTTTTTCTTAGTCTCTCTCTCCCCTCCCCCCCCTTTCCTAGCTCTCAGCCCTCTCCACAAACTTCCCATTCCTTTGGGAAACAGACATTGTCAAGAACTTGTCAACTTAAGAACGTGCCATCACCTCCCTTTCTCCTGGACAACTGGAGAAGCTGTGATCTCTCTTGATGTTGGGGATGCTTTGGGAATGCTTACCAACAGCATTTAATTGAATGACAAAAAAGACAGTGCCTAATTCCGCGCGAACCTTTAACAATTAAAATGATGGCTGGAAGAAAAAAAAAAAACACCTAAAAGGTCAGCAAAAGATATACTCATTGCCTGCCTTGTTTTCATTCTATTTTGAGGGGATGATGGAGGGAAAGGGTGGGGGCTACATTGTTGACGTGTTTTGTTCCTTTGAGTAACAAATTCACTTTGAATGATTATAGTTCTTTGTGTATTTTTTGCATAATCTTTTTGACAGACAGACAACGAAACTAACAGACACAGGTGAAAAAATAACCTCCTTGACAAGCTCATCGAAACTTCAGAGTGTTTATTTGAGGTGTCTTTCAATGCAGGTATCAGTGTGCATAAGGTTCTGCTTGAATAAGAAAACATAATGTTCATATAAGCATACATGCATGCATTGTTGTCGTTTATGGTCACTAATCTATGTACAATTAATCAGGTCAAGAGCACACACACACACACACACACACACACACGCGCACACACACACGCACGCACGCACGCACGCACACGCACGCATGCACGCACGTACGCACGCGCACGCACGCACGCACACACACACGCACGCACACACACACACACACACACACACACACACACACACACACACACACACACACACGTTTAATGAAAAAGAGCCTTCTCAGTAGGAACTGGTGAGAAAGGTGAGGGATCTCAGAGAGGGAGAGCTGGGATGAGGGCCGGCTGGGATGGTGAGGGGAGGCAGGACAGGATGGGAGAAAGGGAATGACCTGTGGAGGGGGAGAAATATTAGCAGCACAGGACAGGAAACCAGCGTCTGCAGTGGCAGCGAGGAGGAAAAGGCAGGCATCGTTCTTGGAGGATTAACTCAATTATTTAGCCCAGTTCTGCCGCGAGTCTGGTGGTGATCCGATTCCATGCTGAAACTCCCGGTCAGAACCTGTTTCATTACTTTAGGCCCCATGCAGTGTGTCACCGCCCCAAGCGACGGTTGTGATCTTTTTGGCATATTTTTCTCTGTTTTTCCCCTTTGGTCTTCTCCTAGTTTTGCAGGGTAACTAGTCATGCGAGACTTAAAAGAGTGCAGTGTGAGTGAGTGAGTGAGTGAGTGTGTGTGTGTGTGTGTGTGTGTGTGTGTGTGTGTGTGTGTGTGTGTGTGTGTGTGTGTGCGCGCGCGCGTGCGCGCGCGCGTACGCGCGCGCGCATGTGTGTGTATATAAGAGAGAGAGAGAGAGAGAGCTTGCGTAAGGCTTAAAAAGATCATAACTTCTGTATTGAAATCATCAATGGGAAAAGTGTAATTATTACATGACAGTACTGATTGTCACGTGAAAACAACGATTCACACGTGAAAACAATGACAAATGATACATGAAAAATAGAAGTAGAACGATTTTTACTTTGAGTAGTGACACTACTATAACATCATGTAATGAGATCAAAGAAAGAAAAACTTGTGATTGAACTAAGCCAAGAGCCTTGAACACAGCTAATTTAGGCTGTAATTTCTGGGTTCCTGCAGACATTCTTGCTCTTTTATCGATATATTATTTCTTTTGCTTTTAACGTTTTAATCCTCATCCCCAATAGTGTACAAAGTTTCAGAAGAATCGTGGGAGGGGACTCATCTAAGAGTACACTTTACGACGAGTAAGATGACACCAAGTTTGAGTTAAAGCAGTCTTTTGAAAGTAAAAAGTCCATGCACTGATGCCAACAATACCAGTGCACATACACATCATGAGTCGTAGTTACCAATTTTCAGGTGTTAGAATCATTCATTTTCATGAGCTGTTATTGATTTTTCACCATGATCATATTTGACTGCTGTATGCAACCAACAAGCAAAAAAAAACAAAACAAAAACAAACAAACAAACGAACGAACAAAAAAAAAAAA
>JADBJO010000514.1:290000-292500 GCA_016801955.1 Conus betulinus | reverse complement strand
AAGAATCCCCATCCCTGCCCTGTGATGTCCTTAGAGCTGATCCCCAGGGACATCCACTGTCCATATCTCCTACCCATAATTGCTCAGCAGACGATGGTCCCCAGCAAGAATCATTCCATTATGGCTTCATACAGAGATCTGTTAGGACTGATCATCACTAAATGAAGAAGACTGCGATGAATATTTGACGAATGTGGGCCAACATTCTTTAATGCCCGTATTTGAGGCCCCATATACTCTCATCTCCTCTTCTCCAATATAGACATGGGGAAAAAAGCTTTTAAAGGAATACACGTTTGTTTGCTAAAGGACCGATTAGTATCTGAGCTTCGTGGTAAAGGGGAGGTGCAGGCATCTACTTCTGTCTTCGTTTTCCTCATGAACAGAGAAGGAAAGAGAAAGGATATCCGTTTCCCACACCAGCAGATATTCCATCTTCACCTCGTCCTTCATTGCACCCACTCTGTCCTTTGGCAGCAGACCATCATAACACCCCCACCCTCACCCTTCTGATGCAAGCTGACGTTCCAACCACGGTTCTTGGGTGACACTGTGGCACAGATTGCAGGGAGGGCCAGCTGACAATCTGAGAAGAAAGAGATGCCATGCTGGAAGCAGTGAGGGATGGGAGTAATATCCCCGGCAAGGTCAACACTAGATGCCAACCCTCCGCCCTCCCCCCTCCCCTTGTAGCCCCTGCCCTTCCCCCTACCCGTCCCAGCACCTCACTCACCCCTTCTCTTTCTCCTCTCAACCTGTCTCTCATGACACCCAAGGCCTCGGGCCACGCGCTGAAGCACTTGTGAAGGCACGCAATCACGAAGGTCGATGCGTCATCGAAGGGCAGATTATTCAGTTATGGACAAGAGTCAACCGTCTTTCCAGCGAGAACCTGGTGTGTTCTAAGGGAGTGGAGAATCCAGGAGAGGAATAGGGTGCATGGGAGAAAGAGAAAACGTCTCCTGAGAATCTGCCTGACAAGGTTCGTATGTAAATCGTGTTTTTGGTCCCCGTCTTTTTATGCTTTAAATACGGGCATCAAGATAAATAATAAGATGAAAAGAGCTAAAGAAGCTCACCAAGTCTAGGAGTTGATTGCGTTTGCTGACAAAATAGAGTGAAATCCAGCTTGAGGCACTCGCACGCTCTGTAGGGCAGGCACCGGTTCTCGGTCCTTGAGTCTCCCCATGCTCCGGCTCCCATGCATGTCCACAAATTCCCCCTTATTGGGGGACGCAGACATTATCTTGTTAACTTAAAATCGTGCCATCACCTCACTCTCTCCCGGACAGCTGGAGAAGCTGTGATCTCTGACGATGGCCTTAGGGGACTCTAACCAAAAGCATTTAAACGAAATTGAACATGAAATGAGGCAGGGAACAGTAAACAATAAAAGCATTTAATCGAATGGAGAAGAGGAGAGTGACTAATTCCGTGTGAACATGTGAAAATTGAAATTATGGCTAGAAGAAAAAAAAAAGCATCTGAAAAATCAGCTAAATATCTAGACATGTTTGACCTTTGTTTTAATCAAAGGGATGATAGAGAGAAGGAGACGGGGATATTGGTTACGAGTTTGTTCCCTTGAGTAACAAAGTCAATCTGAATAGTTGGGGGCTTTGTGTAGGAACTGCGTAATCTTACTGACAGGCACGCAAACCGACAGACGCGGGTGAAAAACATAATCTGCTTTACGAAGGTAGTAAGACTTTAAAGTATTCATTTGAGATGGTCTGATAGGGCAGGTGTCAGTGTGTATATCTTTCTGCTTGGGAAAAATATGACACATGCATACAAGCATGAGGATTTCCTCATAAATGGTTACTTATATACGCACAATTATTCAGGTATAGAAGTGCGTGGGCACATGTACACGTCAGGTCAGAATGTACACACACATGTACACACACACACACACACACACACACACACACACACACACACACACACACACACACACACACACACACACACACACACACACACACACACACACACACACACACACACACACACACACACACACACACACACACACACACACACACACACATGCCGAATTGAAAGAAGCATCGAGACAGGAACTGGTGATGAGGGTGAGGGACCCAGGGAGAAAGTGCTGGAAATGATGGGGATGGTGAGGGCAGGTAGGGATTCGATGAACAGGTGAGAAATATTAGCAACAAAGAAAGGAAACCAACCAAAACAATATCAGCTAGAGGAAAATGCCAAGCATCCTTCTTGGAGGATTAACTCAATTATTTAGCCAATTCCACCGCGAGTCTGGTGGCGATAGATTCCAAGCTGAAACTCAGGGTCAGAACTGGTTTTAATACGTTAGGTCCCATGCAGTCTGTTACCACCCCAAGAGACGGTTTTGTCTCCAACGAGGAATCAAACTTATAATCTTTGCTGTTTTTCTTTTGTGTCCCCCTAACATCGCGCGATAACGAGTCACATGAGACGCAAAAATGTATAATGTGTGTGTGCGCGCGCGCGC
>JADBJO010000514.1:280000-287500 GCA_016801955.1 Conus betulinus | reverse complement strand
TGTAAAACGGTTGAGCTGTAGTCAGACCACCATGGGACCATCCATCAACAAACAATGATCGTTCAGACCCCATGTCTCCCTCCTTCCTGTCACAGAAAAAAGAAAAATTGGTAACAGGAATAAGTGCATGTTTGCTAAAGGAGAGATTTATGTCCGTGCTTTGTGATGACAGGGAGATGCAGGCATCTACATCTATCCTCGTTTCGCCCAGAAGAGAGACGGAAGGAGAAAGATATCAGTTTTCCCACGCTAGTGAGGAGTGGACATTCCATCTTCAGCTCGTTACTCATCCCATCCACCCTGTCCTCTGGCAGAAGACCATCATAACACCCCCCACCTCCATCCTTCCAATGCAAGCTGACGTTCTGACCACGGTTCTCAGATGACACTGTGGCACAGATTGCATGGAGGGCCGGCTGACAAGCTGAGAAGGAAGAGATGGGGGGGGGGGGGGGGGGGGGGGGGGGGGGGGGGGGGGAAGCAGGGAGGGATGGGAATAATATCGTCAGCACAATCAACGCTTGACGCTAATCCCTTTGTCTTCTCGCCCCCCCCCCCCCCCCCCCTCTTGTATCCCCCACTCTTCCCCCTACCCTTCCCAGCAGATCGCCTCTTCTCTTTCTCATCTCGATCTGTTTCCCAGGACACTGAAGACCCCGGGCCACGTGCCGTGGCGCTTGTAATGGCACGCAATCGCGAAGCTCAACGCCTGATCGAAAGGCAGACCAATCAATTATGAACGGAGCTGGTCGTCTTTCCCACGACAACCTGGTGAATTCGACGGGAATGGATTTGGAGGATTGAGGAAGGGGCTGAATGGGAGAAGAAATAAACATATCGTGAAACACATGCCTGAAAAGATGAGGTTTTAGCGTGTTTTTTGGTCCCCATCCTCATTCATGACTCTTGAAGATGGACAGCCAGTAGTCATAATGAAAATGGAGACAGAGAAAAAGCAGCTGATCAGATCGTGGATATGATTGTGTTTGCTGACAAAATACGATGACGTCCAACTTGAGGCATTTTCGTTTCCAGCGGTTTTGGGGGTGGGCGGCAGTAATTTGGTCTGCTGCCTCCCCCCCCCCCCCCCCCCCCCCCCATCCTCTTCCCTGAATCAACAAATCCGAAAAACCGAGCTGAAATCATCACAGAAATTAAAGTACTTATTCATGTTCTTATATCAAGGGGTATCGCAGTTGATTTTTGGACACACACACACACACACACACACACACACACACACACACACACACACACACACACACACACACGCAAGCAAGCAAGCAAGCATGCATACTACACACTCATACACATATACAAGTAAACACTCACTTCCTGTCTAATATCACTTTAAAGTGAAAAGACGTTAAATCGAAGAACAACAACAACACACACTTCTTAAACACACACACACACACACACACACACACACACACACATACACAATTTCTTAAACACACACACACACACACACACACACACACACACACACACACACACACACACACACACACACACACTCAGATGCACACACACACACACACACACACACACACACACACACACACACACACACACACACACACACACCTGCGTTTGCATGGCCAAGCAAATAGAGTCCTTTCCACAAGAAAGGAGGTACTACAGGGAGAAATGGGACTTAGGGGATGAAATTGGAGGCAGGGGAAGGACAGGAGAGAGGGGTCCAGAATGACGGAGAAAATATTAACAGTAAAAGAAAGGACACCAACGAAAACAACAGCAGCTAGAAGAGAAAGCCAAGCATTGTTCTTGGAGTATTAACTCAATTATTTAACCAGTTCTTCCGCGAGTCTGGTGATGATCAGATTCCAAGCTGAAATTCACGGTCAGAACTTGTTTCATTAGTCCATGCAGTGTGTTACCGCCCCAAGCGGTGGCCTTGTCCACAAAGAGAATCAAACGTGTAATCATTTTCGCCATTTTCCGTTTCCCTTACTGAACCACTCAACCATCTCCCTTTTGACTCCATTCGACTTTGCACGAGAGCAGGTCACGCGAGTTATGAAAGGGTATTGTGTGCATGCGCGCCCGCGCGCGCGCGCGTGTGTGTGTGTGTGTGTGTGAGAGGACACACAAGCGGTGGTGTGTGCACATGTGTGATGGTATCTAGTGGTGGCGTGTTCAATGTGGCAGTGGTCTAACCTTTACTTGTGCCATGAGCGGATTCAATTGGGTCGCGTCGTCGCTATCCTGGTGACAAAAAGGAATTTTCTGTGCATTACCTTAATTAAGCTTGGGTCGGTGCTGGCAGCGCAGGAAGTGATTGACACTGCCTTACATTATGAATGAGGGCGAAAAGGGACGGCAGGAAGATTGTTATCCATCCTGAAAAGGCGAAGATCGTTATCCATCAGCAATCGTGAGACTTGTTGAATTGTAAAGGATTGAGATGCAGGGTGATCAGGGTGAATCAGTTTGGGAAAGGGGGATAGAGGAGGAAGGTGATAATAGGGAGGGTCGGGTTGGAGAGGAGGCGAGGTTGGAGAGGGTGGGGTGACGAGAGTAAAAATCAGAAGCTGAATCTAGCAGATTGAAAGAATTACTAAGAAAGAGGGAGCTGTGATATATACTACTGGCAAAAAGTTAAGGGCCACCTGTCATTTTGACGTTAGTGTCTGAGTGTGTAAATAAATAGGCTTGAAACGAAGTAACAATGACCCAAACTTGGTTAGACATATTGAACAGATGTTCCTTAACAGATCACAACACCTAAAACCCACTGCAGTACAAGGTGGAGCGCAGCTGCACGTGCGGAAACCACGTAAAACCGGTAAAACGGGTGCCTGTGGGAGCATATGAGTTTGAAAAAAAGGGCGAAATGCTCGTGGTCAATCATGATGCACGTGCATGGCACCTCGGTCATGAACACAGATCAGACGCCGTTGGCCACAAATCTGTAAACAGAACGGTCGTCTACGCCAGCCCAAAAAGCATAGCACAAATGCAAAGACTGGACCCTGCCGATCGTGGATGTGCCTTAGCGTTGATTGACGAAGAGATTTCTGGCCGCGAGGTGGCTAGGCGTCTGAACGTGTCCCATTCCACCATCCAGCGTCTTGTAGTGAGGTTTCAGGCCACTGGCAGCGTGCAGGATCAGCCACGATCAGGCCCCTCGGTGTACCGACAGACATACTGACCGATTCTTCCTCCTGTCTGCTGCCCTATGCAATCGGACTGTCACCTCATCCACCTTAAGGCGTGAGCTCCTGCAGGCTGCAAATGTCAATGTCAGTAGAAGGACAGTTTGTAACTGTTTGCACGAGTTCGGGCTGTCATCCTAGAGACAAGCAGTCCGAGTACCACTTACTCCAGCTCACCGCAGAGCACGGGCAGTCTGGTGTCGTCATCACGTTCGCTGGACGAGGCAGCAATGGTCTCGAGTGCTGTTCACAGATGAGTCCCGCTTCACCTTGGCATTCAATGACGGCAGGACCCGAGTGTGGCGAAGGCCAGGAGAACGTTTTGCTGACGCCACAGTTCGTGAGGTGGATCGTTATGGAGGGGGTCTGTGATGGTCTGGGGTGGCTTCAGTCATCAAGACAGAACTCCCCTGTACGTCATTCAAGGCATGCTGACAGGGGTGCGGTACCGTGACGAGATTGTGAGGCCCCTGATCCAGCTCGCCCTTCAGGCCATGGGTAACGCTGCTGTTTTCCAGACGACAACGCCCATCCACACCGAGCCCGTGTCGTGGACGTTCATCTGCAGCAAGAGGGGATCATCCGGATGCAGTGGCCATCTCGTTCACCCGATCTGGCTCCAATTGAGCACCTCTGGGATGTCCTTGGACGGCAGGTAGCCCACAACCACCCCCCGCCTGTTGACGTGGCCCAGCTCACTCTCTTTCTGCAGCAGAAGTGGCAGGCCATACCGCGGGACACTCTTCGGACCCTGGTGGACTCCATGCGTCGACGTTGTGCCGCTTGCCTGGCGGCAAACGGTGGCTACACTCGGTACTGAATGGTGCAGTTTTCAGTTGTGGCTTATGTGTGACGATCCTGAGGAAGGGTGATTGGACATTACAGCTCGCTGTCCGCGTTTGATTTGTTGATTTCGTGCAATGGTCCAACGAATTTGTTCTTGAATAAATTTGGAAGATTTTGCGTCCTTTCTTCTTAGCATTGGCTGTAGTGTTTTGGTCTGGGAGACAGCGTTGGCAATGGCCCTTAACTTTTTGCCAGTAGTATATTGAAACTGCCACTTCTGAAATATATGTAAGTGTAGTGGTTTGTGTTAATCATCATGTAGTGTGATACAAGGTCCCTCTTCACTGTCCCCCTTTTCCTTCCAAAATTGTTCTTTCTATCTCCCTACCCCATCCTGTCCTCTTCATCTCTTTCTTTCTTTTCTTCTCTCTGTCACTTTAGTTCATATCACAATAGAATAACATTTATATAAAGGTCTAAGCCTGGTGCTCAGAGAAGCAGGTCTCTTCTTTTTGCTTTCTGTTCTTCTTGCTTTACTTTTTTTTTTGTTTCTCTTTGGATAAATGGGATACTTCTTTTATGACACAAAGAATGGGTCTTATAAAAGGGGTTAAAAGATTTCACTCAATTGATCAAGGTTTTTATTGTGTGTTTATGCAATTAGGAAAGAAAAAATGCGTGCGTGCGTGCGTGCGTGCGTGTGTGTGTGTGTGTGTGTGTGTGTGTGTGTTTGTTGTGATTTAATTTAAATTGGTTTTGCGGCAGTCAGGGCACCACAGGACCATTAGTCAAAAAGACTACACACGGACATGAGTTCTACACGATTCAGTAGTGCATGCGTTTCAGCCTCACCCGACAGAGGAGGCTCTGCACACCTAGTAAATAACTTCTAAACTGTTCACTACTGGATGTTGTGATTCAACCTAACTCACCACAGGATACCTTGCAGTTTTAGTGAATGATTTCCATGCTTTTCAGTGGTGCATGTTGTATTTCTACCCTACCCATCAAAGGACAGGCTGCTCTTTTGCTGAATGACTTCTGGTCTGCTCAGTAATGCATGTTGTCATACACCCCCATCCATCATCAATAATCCTTCTTCACTCTTGCTGAAGGATGTTTGGTACTCAATACTGCAAGTTGTGATTCCACACCACACATCACAGAAGACCCTGCACTCTCACTGAATACTGTTAAGTAGCGCTGTTTGGTAGTACATGTTGGCAGTCAGTCACCCGATAGAACTGACCCTTCAATCTTCTTGATTTATCTCTGTGCTGTATAGCAACACATGTTGTAGTTCAAACACTAGCTATCAGAGGAGACCTCAAGATGACTAGCGTATCCTCTCATCATAGGAAGTAATCATTCCCTGAGTGCTGCCATTGGCCAGATACCGACGCTGTATGCATGTCTTGACAAGAAGTCATCACTGGGAGTGACTGTGCATGGTGGATAGGGGTGATGTGGTTGAATCTTAAGGGAGCCCTGCGTGGTCTTGTGGGCAAGGCACAGTTCTCTTGCTCCAGCAGTCTCAAGTTCAGTCACCTGCTTGAGATTCAAATTATATCAGAGTCGATGCCCGTCAAGAATTGTTCTTTTTAGTTTCCTAAAGTGGTCAGTTTGCATTGACCTTCACCGAATGAAGAAGGCAGAAAATAGTATTTGACAAACATGGATTAACATCATTTAATGTCCATTGTTCAGGCTCCCATGTATCCTCATCCCCCCCCCCCCCCCCCCCCCCCCTCTCGATTACAGGAAATAAGAAAAAATGGCTGTCAAAGGGAATAAGCGTTTGCTTGCTAAGGGACATTAATATTCAAGATTCGTGAAACGGGGAGGCGTGAGTATCTAAATCTATCCTCATTTCCCCCAGATCAGATAAGGAAAGAGAAAGGATATCCGTTTCCCACGCCAGCTAGGGGCAGACACTCCATCTTCACCTCGTCCTTTATCCCACCCACTCTGTCCCTTTGCAGCATACCATCGTAACACTGATGCAAGCTTGCGTTCTAATCATGGTTCTTGGATGACACTGTGGCACAGACTGCAGGCAGGGCCAGCTGACAAGCTGAGAAGAAAACAACGCAGGGCTGGAAGAAGGGAGGGATGAGAATAATATCGCCGGCACGTTCAGCACTTAACGCCAGCCCCCTGACCCCACTCCCCTTCCCCTTGTACCCCCCCCCCCCCCCCCCCCCCGCTTCCCCCCTATCCATCCCATCTCATTCCTTCTCTTTCCCATCTCGACCTGTCTCAAAGGACAATGAAGACCTCGGGCCACATGCCACAGTGATTGTGATGGCACGCAATTAGGAAGGTCGATACTTCATCGAAGATCAGACTAATCATTATGAACGAGAGTCCGTCGTCTGTCCACAAAATCCTGGTGGGTTCAAGGGGAGTGGTGTTGGAGGGCTTGGGAAGGTGATAGGGTGGATGGGTGAAGAAACAAACATCTCCTGAAAAATACCTAAAGAGATTCAATTAAAAATGGTTTTGGTCCCCTACACTTTTTATGACTCTTGAATATGAACAGCCAGTGTTAATACTCAAGATGAAAACAGTGAAAGCAGCCGAGGAGATGATTGTCGACAAAATATGGTGAAAGCCACCCTGAGGTATTTTCTTGACCCACGATCTTAAGGATAGGCAGCGAATTCTTGGTCTCCTGGTCCGCCCCCCTTTCCCCAATTCCCCTTTCTTAGGGATGCAGAAATGATCAGGAACTTGTGACCTAAAAAGTAGGTCATCACGTCACTCTCTCCTGGACAACTGGAGAAGCTGTTACCTCTCCTAGCGGTCTTTATGGGATGCTTACTAAGAGCATTTTATTGAATGGTGGAAAGGAAAGTGCCCTAATGCTGTGTGAACATTTAAAAATTAAAATGGTTTTGGAAAAAACAGACATCGCCCGATTTTTTTCTCTTAAAGGGGTGGATTTGGGTACATTATTGTAAAGTTTGTTTCCTTGAGTGACAACAGGAACCTCACTGGTCAGGGCTCTTTGTGTAGTATTTGTGTAACATTGCTGACAGACAGACAGACAGACAAGCAGATCAACAGACACAGTGAAAATATATCCATCATGACAGAGATTCTGTGTCAGGAGTGGAGGGTGCAGGGTCTTTAGGGCAGGTATCACTGCATGCATGTCTCTGCTGTAAAAAAAAAAGTATTGCATATGTATACATATATGAACATTTCAACTTAGGCACAAGAGCACTCACACAAGCTCATGTATGCATGTTAGCATCGGTATGTATATAAGCATTACACGTGAAAACACACACACACACACACACACACACACACACACACACACACACACACACACTCATTCATGCACACACACACACACACACACACACACACACACACACACACACACACACAAGGAAAATGAGTCTTTTCTGCAGGAAAGGGGCTATGGAAAGGAGAGGTGAGGCTTGAGGGAATAAGGAGGAGGCAGGAAAGGAATGGGAGAGAGGGGGGTCAGAACCAGGAAGAGGGAAGAAATATTAACAGC
>JADBJO010000514.1:272500-277500 GCA_016801955.1 Conus betulinus | reverse complement strand
TTTCTTTTCTTCTTTCAGAATTTTTCTGATTCTAAGAAAAAGGAGAGAGAGAGAGAGAGAGAGAGAGAGAGAGAGAGAGAGAGAGAGAGAGAGGAGGGGGGGGGGAGGAGATACAGAGTCAGTGTGTGTGTGCGCATGTGTGTGTGTGTGTGTGTGTGTGTGTGTGTGTGTGTGTGTGTGTGTGTGTGTGTGAGCGCGCGCGCGTGTGTGTGTGTGGTTTTATTTCTTAACAGTTATTCCTTTTTCTACATCTACAAATACTGGAATCGATTTCAACATGGTAACAGCCTTAAAACCCTCTTCCATCTCCTCCGCCCCCTCCCCACCACCTACATCCACCCTCGCACACACACACGCCCCCTCCCTACCGCCGTCCTCCCTCCCCCTTGGGCTCCAGCTGTGCGCTGCGCCATACACAACAACATAAACCTGGGGCTGAGCCGATTAGCAGTGGCAACGGGCTGCGAGCTGCCCCATCTGTTGTTTTATATACAGCTGCATGCTTCGACACCTCGCGACAGGGGCACTGCAGCAGCGACCAGAGACCCATAAACTCGGCCTCTCCTCCTCATCCGATCCGCCAGAAGTGTCACCATCAATCATGTCACGTCGTCTTGCCTTCCCCACCACCACCCCCACTACATCGTCCTTCATTCGTTCTTCCATACTCTCCATCCCTTCCACACCCCGTCCCCAACCTTGTTTCCCCCCTCAGGCTATCCCACCACCCTTCATCTGCGCCTCCTTCACTTCGTTGTGGACGTTTCCTCTCTCGAATGAAGTCGGTTGGGGGTTGGGGGGGATGCACACGAAGGGATGGAAATAGGGGTTTGGGAGGGGCTGGGGTTAGGGTTAGAGTGGTGGTGCTGGAGTTGGGGAGAGGGAGGAGACATTACAGCGCCCGAGGTCTCCCCCCCCCCCCCCCCCCCCCCCCCCCCCCCCCCCCCCCCCCCCCGAAATGCCACAGGGATGAAAGGCTGATTGTAATTAATCAGAATGTGTCAGAGGCCAATTATGGGTTCGTGATTAGCAGCCCATTCGGACCGCAAACGGAACCCGGAACTCTGTCCTTGACGGCCGAGTGCCCGAGCTCCGTGAGCACCCGAGGGGCACGTTTGTGAATGAATGAGTGAGCGGATGGGCATCAACGATTGTTGGGCTATTGTTTGTCAGCGCACTTGGCGTGGTATGTTCACTTCGGGAGCGAAACTCTTCTTTTGCTTGCGTGTCGTTTGTTAGTTGTCGAAGCATATATTGTTGAGACGAGGACATGAATCTGTTAGTTTTAAAATGTTGCTAGGTTTCTGAATTAAAAAATATTTTTACAGATCCATGTTTTTTTCTTTTCTTTTTTTCATGTCACTTTTTTTTTTAGTCATCTAATGCATTTTCACTTCTGTTAGAAAGGACAAGAGGTTGTCATTTTTTTTAGATTTGTATATGACTTCCATGCTGAGCCCATAGAGAAGTGAACTCTGGGTTGAAACCAGTCGAAGCCGAAAAATTCCACAGAAAACTGGCGATGATGGAACTCGAGTCCACGACTTCCCAGCCCGAAATCTGCGACGCTAACCACTATTGCATGTGGCTGGATATCACCATCATCATCATCATCATCATCATCACTATTACTTTTATCACTATTTGTATCATCATCATCATCATCATCATCATCATCATCCTCCTCATCATGACCAGCATCACCACCACCACCACTATTATTCTCATTATCATTATTATTATTATCACTATTATCATCATCATCATCATCATCATCATTATTATAACTAGTATTCTTGTTGTAAGGCACAGTTGTAGAACACTAACAATAATGGCACTCATCTTCTCATATTCGGCGCAAAATGAAAAAAAAATTCATTCAACACCCATTCTGCGCCGAATATGAAAAACTACGTGGCTGCTCGTTCTTCGTTTTCATTGTCCTAAATGTTGCTAGTTTTTGTCTGAAGAAGACCAAGAGGTCAAAGTGCAGTGTGTGTGTGTGTGTGTGTGTGTGTGTGTGTGTGTGTGTGCGCGTGTGTTTTTCCTGTAATTTATTTTGTCTGTATCGTCTGGCGGAACTAATACCGTTTCTTTTAAAATTGCTTCATTTTCCGCCCTCAGTCACCTTTGTCTGTTGTGCGCCAAAGCCTTAATCGCTGCAAATTGTTTCCCTGTCCCTTCTGCACTGTTGTCAATCTGCTTTTCTTTCTGTCTCCCCTTCCGTCTCATTCCCTGAATACTTCCCGAGGAGGTTTGTTTTAGCAAGGCCAATGGATCTTGTTATATGAGAAGATCTTGTCAAGATATTGTAAGATTTACCAGTTTTTTGCCAAAAAACCAGACTAAAGGCTGAATAATCTAATCCAGTCTGTAGCAGTGTGGTGTGGTATAGTATGGTGACCATCCCAACGTAGCTTTTTTGGGTGCTGATGTCATCCCGCATTGTTAATCTCTCCCGGACCTGCCTTGGTCACTGGTAAATTGTCTAACCCACTCTGTCCTGTCCTAGTCTTTGTAAATCTCTTTTTTTTTCTTCTGGCCTCTCTTGATCGTTGGTAATCTCGCTAATCCAGTGTGGTCTGTTCAGGTCATAGTCAGTTTCTCTGATCCAGTCTGACTTCTCCTGGTTATTGTTCATCTCATTAATCCAGCGTGACCTGTCCTGGATAGTGGTTAATCTCATTAATCCAGGGTGACCCGTCCTGGATGGTGTTGATCCATCTGATCCACCCTGACTTTCCCTATTCATTGCTTATCTCTCTAATCCGGTGAGACCAGGGGTTTTTTTTTGCTAATCTCTCTAAGCCTGCCTGGTTATCATGTTCATTGTTAATCCCGCTAATCCAGCCTGGCACGTCCTGATTATTGTTTATCTGTCTAATTAAGTGTCACCTGTCCTGTTTCTTTTTAATCTCTTTGATCCAATCTGACCTGTCCTGGTCATTTTAATCCCTTTAATCTCGCCTGACCTGTGCTGGTCATTATTTATCGCTGAATAACCGTTTGATCTGTCCTGTTCATTGTTAGTCTCCCTGATCCTGTCAGTGTCACCTCTGCAAGGTGTTGTTAATCCCCCCCCCCCCCCCCCCCCCCCCCCCCCCCCTAGCGCGGTCTGACTTGTCCTGATTATTGCTGATTGCTCTAATCTAGACTGATCTCTCTAAGGTGTCGTTAATTCCTCTAACTGACATACACGCACGCACGCACGCACTCACACACACACACACACACACACACACACACACACACACACACACACACACACACACATGCGCCCACGCACACACATGAGCCCATGCCCACACATCATACACACACGTGTACATTCACTTCACACACATTTAAAAGAAAAACATGGTAGGTCGGCACTGAAGGTGTGACCAGCGCGTTGGGCTAATGCGTAGGTCAGACATCTGCTGAGTCGTAGCCACGAGACACTCTTCTTCAATTCTCTCATCTTAGTCGTTAATTCATTTATCCATTAGCTTAAAATTATACGAAATGTGGTCTCAAAACTTAGTGGATGTGGTGTAGCGTATATGGACTAGCCCACACGCAGTGACGCCTCCTTCATAAAACTGAAAACTCAAATGGGCGTGAGTACTTTTTCCCCTGTGCATATTTTGCACAAAATTTGACATATTCAAACATTACTGGTTTTCTGGCCTGGGCATATTTTTACATAGCATTTGACATATTCAGGTGTAATCATCATGAACTGTTCATGTCTCAGTAGATTATGATATATTATGACATTTTCTAACGCTCTGTTCATGGCTTTGCTTAGAATGTGAGCTATTCGTGCACAATCTTCATTTTCTCTGTAGACTACTTCTCTTTTGTTTAGAATGTGATATGTGCATACTGAAAAATGATATTGAGTTGCTGAGTGTCTGTGTTGCCTAAAATGTGACATCCTCAGATATAATTGGGATTTGTTCTGGACATGGTGTTTGGAGGTTGCGACGGTCTAGCTTGCGATGTCTCCAAAACAAACCAAAGAATGTCTATAAAAACGTGTCCAGTTTACTCTCTCTCTCTCTCTCTCTCTCTCTCTCTCTCTCTCTCTCTCATACATACAAGCCCGCACACACGCCACGTAAACACACACACACACACACACACACACACACACACACACACACACACATATATATATATAGAACACACATATATACATATATATATATATATATATATATATATATATATATATATAAAAGAAGATAAAAACAACAGACTCATAAAATTCTTCACAATATTTCGACCAAACCGATCTTCCTCAGGGGACTTTGTCTGTCTATCTATCTATCTATCTATCTATCTATCTATCTATCTACCTATCTATCTATCCATCTATCTATCTAATCCTCTCTCTCCATATATATATTTGTGTGGTGTGTGTGTGTGTGTGTGTGTGTGTGTGTGTGTGTGTGTGTGTGTGTTTAATATGGAGAGAGAGAGAGAGAGACAGAGAGACAGAGACAGAGAGACAGACAGACAGACAAACAGACAGACGGACATGCAGACCGACAGAGACACATTGAAAACAAAATTTGTTGCTTTCAAGTCGGCCTTCTTTTCTTCCTGTTTCTGTTTATTCATTCTGTTTTTCGGAAACCCGTCGGGATTGTTTTTGATTTTGTTTTTGTGCTTCCCCTTTCCTTTCTTTCCGTGTACATTTATCACCCACACTCCAACTCGAACGCGCATTCAGCGATAACAGCAACGGGTGTCACAATCAAACAATTAACGGCGTTTGCCAACCTGCAAGAGTCAGCAAATCCCCTCGAGGAGCGAGTAACAAGTGAATAGCCGCTCTGATTCTGTGCCAATCGAAACGAAGTTTACAGAGTTCAGCGAGTCAGATAACCCGACACATATACTGACAAAATATCGATAACACAGACACGAGAGAGAGAGAGAGAGAGAGAGAGAGAGAGAGAGAGAGAGAGTTTTAAACTTCTGATTCAGCTCGTTTCTTCTTGGAGTTCACT
>JADBJO010000514.1:242500-260000 GCA_016801955.1 Conus betulinus | reverse complement strand
GAAATCTGATTTGAAAGTAGAACGGTTGTTGTTGGGAGGGAGGGGGCAAAGAGGGAGGGGGAGGAGGGAGAAGGGGAGGAAAACAAAACAAAACAAAACAAAAAAACAAAACAAAACAAAAAAAAAAAAAAACTTTCACACACACACACAACACACACACACACACACACACACCACACACACACACACACACACATCAACACACACACACCCACACATATGCGCGCTCACCCACCCTCCCACATCACCCACCCCCACACACCTATCATTATAGAGGGGGGGGGGGGAGGGAGAGGGGGGAAAGAACGTTTTACATCTCATAAAGATATGCATGCCTTAGGGTGTGTCTAGGCATATATATGATATAAACATATACAACCGCAAACAATTTTTTTCAACCTCAAAAATCTTTTTGAAAAACAACAAGGTAGGTAGTGCTGAAGACCACAAACAAGCTATGTACCCTATCCTAGCTGCCGGCATGTTGGAAAAAAAAAAAAAAAAAAAAAGGACCCTCCACGGTCATTCAGGCAGTATAGCTACAATGGCGACTCCTCCACCTCAGTCCTTGATGTTCAGTCCCATGGGAGAGAGCGTCCCTAGCCTAGAGATCAGAGATGATTCAAGGAATTTACGGTGTATGGCATCTGAGTGGTTTGGGTGAACAGCAGAGACTGACATATGAAACACGTTATGTCCAGGGCTATTGAAATGTGTACCTACGGGGGTGTCCTTATTCAGGTTGACAGCCTGGAGGTGTTCCCTGAATCTGTCATCCAGGGTACGGTAGGTCTCACCACAGTAGAGTTTGGAACAGAGGCTGCATGAAAGAATGTACACAAGGTTGGAAGATCGGCAAGTGAAGGGGGATCTGATGGTGAAACTTTTGCCTGATGGGCCCCTGAAGGTGTTAGTGGTTGTATTTAAAAAAAGGGGCAGGTTTTTGCATCGGGGTTTGTTGCAGCGGTGGTTTCCTGGTGGAGAGCTGCTTGGTGAGTCTTTGTAAGTGGCTCGTACTAGATGATCCCTGAGGTTGGTGTCACGCAGGTATGCCACTAGTGGGGGTTTGTCGAAGGTGGACTTGAGTTTGGGGTCTTTCTGCAGGATGTCAAAGTTTTTCACAAGATGATTTTTTTAACTGGGAGGTTGTGTGGGTGGTAGGTCAGAGTAAGGACTGGTCGGTCTGACTGATCTTTGTTCTGAGATGGGGTCATGGCCTGAGATCTGGGGGTGCGAAGGGCACGATTGGCGGCATCGATGATGACTGCTTCAGGGTATCCTCGCCTTCTGAAGAAGGAACACATCCAGTTGACCTGCAGTTTGAAGTCATCGTCATTGCTGCACAGTCTTCTGAGGCGACAGAATTGAGAGTAAGGATACTCTTCTTGGTAGACTGTGGGTGGCTGGATGTGAACTTGAGGTAAGAATGTGAATCAGTTTCTTTGTAGAATACTGATGTTTTCAGTTGATCTGTGCTGGTGATGGACACTTGAATGTCTAGAAAAGATACAGTTGTTTCAGAGATGGTGTAGGTGAATTTCAGGGCTGGGTGGAATGAAGACACAAAATGTATGAAATCTATCAGCCTTGGTGCTTGTGGTGATACCTATGATGTCGTCAATGAAGCGTCTGAAGAATGGAGGGATACGTCCATTGTGAGAGAGTATCTGCTCCTCCATGAAACCCATAAGGACTGAGGTGGAGGAGTTGCCATTGTAGCTATACTGCCTGAATGACCGTTGGAGGTCCTCTTTTTTTTTTTTTTTTTTTTTTTTTTTTTTTTGCAACATGCCGGCAGCTAGGATAGGGTACATAGCTTGTTTGTGGTCTTCAGCACTACCCTACCCTTGTTGTTTTTCAAAAAGATTTTTGAGGTTGAAAAAATTGTTTGCGGTTGTATATGTTTATATCATATATATATGCCTAGACACCCTAAGGCATGCATATCTTTATGAGATGTAAACGTTCTTTCCCCCCCCCCCCCCCCCCCCCCCCCCCTCCTATCTATAATGATAGGTGTGTGGGGGTGGGTGATGCCGGGAGGGTGGGGAGCGCGCACATGTGTGCGTGTGTGTGTGTGTGTGTGTGTGTGTGTGAAAGTTTTGTTCTTTTTTTTTTTTTTTTTTTTTTTTTTTTTTTTTTTTTTTTTTTTTTTTTCCTCCTCCCCTTCTCCCTCCTCCCCCTCCCTCTTTGCCCCCTCCCTCCCAACAACAACCGTCTACTTTCAAATCAGATTTCCTCTGATTTCCATTCACTCACCTTTCTTAGCCTGTGTCTACCCAGCCTCCTTTTATTTTATCTTATTTTATTTTATTTTTTTTGTGTGTGTGTGTGTGTGTGTGTGTGTGTGTGTGTGTGTGTGTGTGTGTGTTTTGAGTTCTTGTCACGTCAAAATTTATTGTGACGTCTTTGTTGTTTTATCTGCGTCTCCCCGTTCTTTACGTCATTAACACAGCAAAATTTGCGTGTACTGTCGTTTCATGTCACTTGAAAAAGACTCTAAGAGTCGAAACGTTGTGCATTGTTTTTGTTTTCTTTTTGACCCATCCTCAATTATATCATGGTATACAGTTGATTGCAGGTGCTGTTGAACTGTTTATTGCTTTTATTTGCAGATGATGTAATCTTGTTCTCTTGTAGTGTTGTTGGGTTGCAAAATCAAATAAATGTTTTAATAAATGAAGCAGATAGACTTCAATTAAGTGTTAATCTAGAGAAACAACATGATCGTCTTTCGTATGGGTGGTTAATTGATGGGTGGTTATTTTGATTAGGATGAAAAGTGGTGGTATGGAGACGTAGAAGTAAAAGTAACCAATAGTTACAAATATTTTGGGGATGTTTATTTACAACTCGTTTAAGTCTAAATGCAGGGTGGCGTGAAATCGGGCAGAAAGGGTAAGAAGGGGGGTTGTAGAAATTCTAAGATGCATGAACAGGCTTAATAGCATTGACCCTTCTTTGTTCTGGAAGTTATGTGACTCACAAATAGCGCCTATGCTGACTTTTGCTGCAGAAGTTTGGGGATTAGAAGAAAATCTGGAAATGGAGAAGGTACATACTATGGCTATTAAAACATTCATGAACATTCCACTGCCTTCATCAAACACAGTGGCTTATGGTGATTCTGGAAGATATCCTTTATTCATTCAAACGTTTTCAAAATCTATTAAGTATGGTTAAAATTGACACAACTTCAAACATCAAGGCTATGTAGACAAGCATATGATATGCTATATTTACAAATGGAAAGTGGACACTGCAACTTGGGTTAGTAAAGTAAAACATGTGTTAACTATTAATGAGTTTTGGTATTGTAGCAGCAAAGAGGTAGGGTACGAAAGGGCATTTATGTCAGAATTTAAGGATCGCTTGATAGCCTGCTACAAACTGAATTGGCATTCAAAAATGGAAGAAAATGACAAATATTCATGATTTTATTCCTTTAAAAGTATTCTACAGCCGGAAATGTTTTTGAAATCTGTTACTAATAAATGGCATAGAAGCATATTGGCCAGATTTAGAAGTCGGACCCTTGGTTTTAAAGCAAATAAGAAATGGTTTTGCAATGAAGTTTCTGTTGATGATGTTTGTGTGTTTGTGTCCAGATAACAGTAAGGAAGATGAAGAGCACTTTTTATTTCAACGTAAGGCATATGAAGATAAAAGGGAAAAAAAAATCAAAACTGTTTAATTTGATGCCAGAAAGACCATTTACTTTGACTGAACTATTATCTTCTGATGATGGAAATATTCTTCGTCTGTTTGCTAAATATATTGCTAAATGTTATGATATCACAGAGAAAAAAAATATCTGTTGCTGTTTCCCTGTGAGACAGTGCTTTTGGTTCTCCGTATGTCATAGCTGGTCATTTAGGCCCACGTTTCGTGATCTTTTGTTTGTCGTTAACTTTATTATTCCCAAATAGATCAATACCGGGAATCGTGTTTGTAATGTTTTTTTTTTCGTTTCATGAATTCTTGACGCTGCATTAATGATAGCCCCTTGACATGAAGACTGTATTTTGTCATTGTCAGTAAAAAAAAACGTTTCTGAAGCGTCTCTCTCTCTCTCTCTCTCTCTCTCTCTCTCTCTCTCTCTCTCTCTCTCTCTGAAACGATTAGTTTACTTGCGCAAGCGAACAGAAGTATGACAACAGGAGTGATTAGCTGAGGAAAATGAGGCGAGTGACTGTTTTTTTTACTCACTACTTCTTTTTTGGAAAAAAAATGTTAACTTTAGTCAGTTTGGCAGCACCGCATGAAGGGCCACAGAATCTGAGGATGATGATGATGATGATGATGATGATGATGATGATGATGATCATGATCATCATCATCATCATCATCATCTTCTTCTTCATCTTCATCATCATCTTCTTCTTTTCTTTGCTTCTTTCTTCTTTTCTTCTTCTTCTTCTTTTCTTCTTCTTCTTCTTCAGTATGAGAATGATGATAATGATGATAGTAGTAGGGAATGCTACTAGGGAGCGTGGAGAAAAAAACTTTCTTTCCACGTCCAAGGCTCTGCTTTGATTTGAGGCTACAGCAAGCTACGGATATCCTATGGCCCTCGCTACGAATCGCAAGGAATTTTAAAGATTTGGGTGAAACACGTTGACTGGTAGATGATTAATCAATATTTATGATGAAAGAGACGAAGATGAAAAACGAAAAACAGTTAAACAAATCTAAAGTCTAATTCAGCTTCTTTTTGTTTAAAATCCACTTAAAATATCGATGGAAACAAGCCAAAAGCCAAAAAAAAAAAAAAAAAAAAAAAAAAAAAGCCTCTTAGTGCTGGGGATAAAAAACGGACCCCCCCCCCCCCCCCTAATCTTGTTCACTCGCCATTTTTCCTACATGCTCCATACTAACTAACGTTCTCTGATTGATAGGGACAACTCTCACAACTTTTTGACCCGATATGAAATACAAGCTACAATTTATCCTGTTGTAGCCAGGCCCGAGAGGAGTTACAAACACCTCCGGTGTTGGGTCAGAAAGAAAATCGTCCACTTTTTTTTTTTTTAAAGATACTCATCTGTTAAGGCAGTGAGTGGATAAGCGGTTGGGTTTACCGTGGGTCTGTCTAGTCTTCATATTCAATCATATTGCACCCACTCCCACACATCCGGTAGCCTTGTGCACGTGGCACACACTGTTCCGTGGTGATAATGAATCTCAAGGGGGGCCTCAAACCTGCGATCTGTCAGCCATTATCTGCAGTGACGCGTGGCAGTTGCTTTCATTTGCATCATGTTCTCTGTTTCTTTTGTTGTTATTTTCTTCGTCAGCCTCTCATCGGTTGTTTTTTTTTTCACTCTGTCCGTCCGCCTGTCTGTCTGTCTGTCTGTCTGTCTGTCTGTCTTTCTCTGTTTTCTGTGTCTCTGTCTCCGTTTCTTTGTTCTTATTTTCTTCGTCAGCCCATATTCTCTTCCTCTGTCTGTCTTGTCTGTCTGTCTGTCCATGCCGTTGTTTTTCTGTCTGTCTGTCTGTCTGTCTATCTATCTGTCTGTCTGTCTGTCTGTCTGTCTCTCTCTCTCTCTCCTCTCTCTCTCTCTCTCTCTCTCTCTCTCTCTCTCTCTCTTACCACACACACTAACACTCACGCACGGCACACACACACACACACACACACACACACACACACACACATATACACACAGAAGTCCCGTCTCTCTCTCTCTCTCTCTCTCTCTCTCTCTCTCTCTCTCTCTCTCTCTCTCTGAGCCACGGCACTTGGTTCCATCACCGTCAGTTCTTGCAGTTTCTTTATTCTTTTTGGTACTCCCCCTTCCACCAGCTTCCCATCCCCCCCCCCCCCCCCCCCCCCCCCCTCCTCCCCTCCCATCCCCACCCCCCCCGTCCCAATCATCTCTCTCTCTCTCTCTCTCTCTCTCTCTCTCTCTCTCTCTCTCTCTCTCTCTCTCTCTCTCTCTGCTCAGGACGGGTGAGAAGTTTAGCTCTTTGTTTGGAGGCGGATCGATGGGAAGCGAGAGAGACACCTGCAGGGTTCAGTCCCCTGCCTGAGTGTGTCTGCTTGGACTGCACGTGCATCCACACTACGGTAACCCATCACCGTCAGAAAGCGTGTGTCACAGGGACAGGGGAGAGAAGCAGGAGGAAGGAGGAGAAGGAGGAGGAGGGAGGGGGTGAAAAGGGGGCGGAGAGGCGAGAGGAGGGGCGGGATGTCGGAGAGGGCGGGCGAGGATCGAAGGAAAACTTGCCATTATTTTATTTTGTGTGGCTGTCACTGCATGTCTGTTTGTCTGTCTGTCTGTCTGTCTGTCTGTCTCTGTTTCCGTTTCTGTCTGTCTGTCTGCCTGTCTGTCTCTGTCTGCCTCTTCTCTCTGTCTCTGTCTGTCTGTCTGTCTCTCTCTCTCTCTGTCTCTGTCTCTTCCTGTTTCTCTGTCTGTCTCTGTCTCTCTGTCTTTGTCTCTGTCTGTCTGTCTCTCTTTCTCTGTCTCTGTCTCTTCCTGTTCCTCTGTCTTTCTCTGTCTCTGTATTGTCTGTCTGTCTGTCTGTCTGCCTCTCTGTCTCTCTCTCTCTCTCTCTCTCTCTCTCTCTCTCTCTCTCTCTCTCTCTCTCTCAAAGCAGACATTCACTTGAGCTTTAGCAGTGGTGGACGCACATATGCATGCGCACACATGAGAAAAATGGTGCGAGTGTTCGGTGACTCGTATGCCTCCCCTGAAGGGGCGGCGCAATTTCCTCACACATTCAATACGATAAAAATGCGCTCGCACTATCGTTTAGCGACGAAATTCCGTTTCCGCCCTTCATCTTGATTTTTTTTTTTTAATCTAAACCTGTCCACCTTTCATATGCGTTTCTCTCATTCTCCGTTGTTCATGCCTGGGCCATTGTTGTTTTCATATCTTGTCATCAATTGTATGATTCGAATTTCGAAACAAAAATGCACTTACGAGCGTGCTCATACACTTGCATGCTGAAAAAAGACACAAACAGAGACAGAGAGAGAGAGAGAGAGAGAGAGAGAGGGGGGGGGGGGGGGGGGGGGGGGGGGCGGAGGTGAGAAGTCTGCAGGTTTTTTTTGACTATTAATCGAATTTGATATTTGAAACAGACGGTGTTTTGTTTTGTTTTTTTTTTACTGATGCACAGTTGGCCTGTTTAGGTAAACATCTGATTTCATCAGATAAAGCAAGCCGTCGCAATGCCAGAGCACAAGCGCACTAAAAAAAAAAAAAAAAAAAAAAAAAAAAAAAGGTAAAGCGCTTTACTCAGTGAAACTGTTATTGAAATCGCTGTTTAGTCTTTAAAGATCTACAGTAATTGGACAAACTGGCAGCCAGTTGTAGCATCAAGAACTCATCCATTTTTCTGTGAAACAAGAATAAGGTTCATCGGATAAGAACTGGTCTCGCCCTACATGATCTCACTCGTGAAGAGGCAGCTGGGTTTAGTTCCGCGACCGCTGCCGTGTTGCACATGATTGAGAACAGAGGGCGGTAGAGACCCCTCAGCTGGCATCCGTCTGTCTGGAGAGGCAGTTGGTGTTGCGCCATGGATCAGTCAGTGTGGAGTTGCAGCGCCTGCTGTGGCTGAAGAGCCCGGTCCCCTTACTGTCCAAACAGTCTTCACGACAACCCTATTGGTTACTTTCAGATCCAGGGACAGTATTATACTTCAAGCAATTATTTCTGTACTTTGTAGACGCACAAGGGACAAAGACATATCAGCATACTCATTTTCAGTCATTTTAAAAGCTAACGGGTTTATGACCACAGAGACAAGGTAATCACTGTAATGCACAAAAGCTCTACCAGCTGGACAAGAACTGCGGGGGAGGGAGGGGGGAGGGGGAAGAGAGAGGAGACGGGAGGAGGATGCTGGAGGGGGGGGGGATGGGAAGGGGAGGGGAGGGAGCATGGAAGAGTGGTGGTGATGGGTGCAGGAGCGGTGGAAGGAGAGGGGGGGGGGGGGGGGGGGGGGGGGGGGGGGGGGGAGGGCGGAGGGGCGGAGGGGGGGGGGGGGAGCCAAGCAAGAACCGGCAATCTAAATGAAGTCGCTTATCAGTATGGAATGAGCACACTGACGTCAGGAAGTTCATATCTCTTGACAGACGACGGAAGAAAGAGAGAGAGAGAGGAAGAGAGAGTAGAGGAGGTATAATAAAGGGGAAGCGATAAGGGGAGAGGGGAAAGGAGGGAGGGTGGAAGGGTGGGGAGTGAGGTAGAGTATGATACAGAACAGGTTATAATAGGAGGTTATATAGGAGGATAATAGGCAGAGGAGGAGAGGAGGAGGAGGAGGAGGAGGAGGAGGAGGAGAGAGAGAGAGAGAGAGAGAGAGAGAGAGAGAGAGAGAGAGAGAGAGAGAGAGAGAGAGAGAGAGAAAATGTGCCAGAGAAAAAAAAACAGAAAAACAAGTCCGATTTCAAAGACAAGCTGAAGCCTTCAGCAGAGGAGATCTCTACAGACAGGTTTTTACCGTTTAACGCAAAGGCTCCGTCACCAGCTAAAAGGTTTCATTGTATAATGCAAAAGCTCCATCGCCAATAGAAAGGTTTCACAGTATGACGCAAAAACTCCATTGCCAACAGAAAGGTTTGACTGTATAACGCAAAAGTTCCTTCACCAACAAAAAGTTTCACTGAATGATACAAAAGCTCCATCGCCAATAGAAAGGTTTCACTGTATAACGCAAAAAAAAACTCTATCACAGATGGAAAGGTTTCACTGTATAACACAAAAACTCCACCACCAATAGAAAGGTTTCACTGTATAATGCAAAAAAAAAGCTCTATAACCAAGAGAAAAACTTTAACTGTATCACGCAAACTCCTTGACCATAGAAAAGGTTTTACTATATAACGCAAAAAGCTCAAACACCTACAGAAATTCTTCACTGTATAACGCAAAAGCTCCTTCACCAACAAAAAGGTGTCACTGTATAATGCAAAAGCTCCATCGCCAATAGGAAGGTTTCACTGTATAACGCAAAAAAAAAAGCTCTATCACCTTTAGAAATGCTTCACTGTGTGACGCAAAATCACCAATCAGCTGAACAAGAACTAGGGAAACAGGGGGGGGGGGGTGGAAGACGCGGTGGAGTGGGTCATTGGTGGAGGGAGGGAGGGGGGCACAAGCAGTCGAACAGATTATGCAACAACTAGCAATCAGATGAAGCCGTTTGGAGGGGGAGGGAAGGAGGGGGGGGGGGGGGGGGGGGGGGGGATGCAGAATCCACACAGTGACGTCACTTAATCACGTGTCTGACACAGACGACCGAAGGAAGAAAGAGAGAGGACGGGAGAGGAGAGAGAAAAGATCAGGAAGGAGTGGTGCGGGGGATGGGGGGGGTGATGGGTGAATGGGGAAAGGGAAAGAAGGATGGGGAGTGAGGTGGACGGAAGAGAGCAAAATTGCAGGATACGGGTGAGAGAGGAAATAGGTAGGGGAAGAGAGAGAGAGAGAGAGAGAGAGAGAGAGAGAGAGAGAGAGAGAGAGATATAGAATAGAGAGAGAGGAGAATATACGCAATACATACACATACACATATACATACATACATGCATACATGCATACATACATACATACATACATAGAGAGCACATATGCCACAAACATTCGCTCTCTAGTTTGAGAGCGAGAGAGAGAGAGAGAGAGAGAGAGAGAGAGAGAGAGAGAGAGAGAGAGAGACAGACAGACAGACAGACAGACAGACAGAAAGATAATATACACACATGCATATACACGTGCGCACACGCGCGCACGCGCGCACGCGCATACACACACTCACACTCACACACACACACACACACACACAGACACACACACACACACGCGCGCACGCACGCACGCGCGCGCGCGCACACACACACACACACACACACACACATAGGGAATGAGAGAGAGAGAGAGAGAGGAGAGAGAGAGAGAGAGAGGGAGAGAGAGAGAGAGAGGTGATGAGGTGATGAAGGACAGGCAGGAGAGACAGGCAACGGACGACGAAGAAAACTGATAAGATATTGCAGGAGAGGCCTCATAAAGAGAGTACAAGAGTCACACACACACACACACACACACACACACACACACACACACACACAATACACACATACACACACATGCGCGCGCGCACGCACGCACACACGCATGCGCGCGAACACACGCACGGTCGCACGCACAGACACACACACACACACACACACACACACACACCCCTCTCTGCTTTTTCAGACCCTGGCCGGTTGTCCCGGTAACCGAACACTCCAACGCAGAATGTTGCACGTGCGAGCCTCGCTCCCGCTGCCAAAGGACGCCTGGGTCTAGGGGAGAGCACTACATGGAACAGACGCTGCCAGCTGATTGATCCGATTTTTGTGTGAGGTCAGGAATACGGGGGAGAGGGGATGGATACGAGGGAAGTTGCGTGTGTGTGTGTGTGTGGGGTGTCGGGGGGGGGGGGGGGGGGGGGGGTGGGGGGGGGGGTGGAGGGGTGGAGTGAGGGTGAGGATAGACACGGAGGGAAGTGGAGGCGGATGGCGAAAGTTTTTAGGAGGATGAGGTAAAAAAAAAAAAAAAAAAGTGGGGATGGAGCAACTATACGTATATATGTGGGTTTATGGAAAAAAGGAACAGATTTAAAGAACTGTCTTGGATAAGATTGAGGGGGTGTAAGTTCCGTTTTACCCCCTGTATCTCCTCTGGCCATTCCAATACGGGCTGCACCGCAACTTCCTCAATAACATCAACAGTATCATCATCATCATCATCATCATCATCATCATCATCATCATCATCACCACCATCACCACCACCACCATCATCATCATAATCATCATCACCACTACCACCACCACCATCACCACCATCACCACCATCACCGCCACCATCACCATCATCATCACCACCACCACCACCACCACCCACCACCATCATCATCATCATCATCATCATCAAACAACAATAACGGCAGCAACAACAACAACAACAATAACAACAACAACGAGAAAACGACGACAACGAAAACAAACAGAAAGATAAGAAATAAATGATGGCGTTCCCAGCAGTGGTCTATAAAGGCCAGATTACTCTACACGACTTCTCAAGGCTCAAGGTATGTGGAGAATGGGATAAGGAACAACACAGAAGAAGAAAGAGACAGGGGAAGAAAAGAAAAGAAACAGAATAAAGAAAGAAGGAGAGGGAAGACGAGAGAAAGAACAGAGAAGAGGAAAGAAGAAAGGGAGAAGAGGGAAGAGAGGGAAAAAGAGAAAAAGAAAAGAAAAGAGAAGAAAGAAGAAAGAAGAAGAAAAGAAAGAAAGAAGAAAGAAGACAAAGAAGAATAAGAAAGAAGAAGACAAGAGAAAAGAAGAGAGAAGAAGAGGAAGAAAAGAAGAAGAAAGAGAGAAGAAGAAAGAAGAAGAGAGAAGAAAAAGAGAGGTGGAAAGAAAGAAGAAAAGAAGAAGAAAGAAGAATAGAGGAAGAGGAAAAAAAGAAGAAAGAAAAAAGAAGAGAAGGAAAAAGAAAGAGAGAAGAGAAAGAAAAAAGAGAAAGAGAAAGAAGAAGAAAAGAGAGGAAGGGATGGGGAAGAAGAAATGAAAGAGAAAAGAGAAAAAGGAAAAAAAAAAGAAGAAGAGAAGAAAGAAAGGGAGGAAAGAAGAGAGAGAAGAAGAAAAAGAGAAGAAAAGAGAAAGAAGAAAGGGAGAAAAAAGAAACAGAGAGAAAGAAGAAAGAGAAGAAAAGAAAGAAAAGAAGAGAGAGAAGAAGAAAAGAAAAGGAGAAAGAAAGAAGAAGAAGAAGAAGAGAGAAGAAGAAAAGAAAGAAAAAAGAGAGAGAAGAAAGAAGAAGAAGAGAAGAAAGAAGAAGAAGAGAGAGAAAGAAAGAAAGAGAAGAAGAAGAAAAGAAGAAGAAAAGAGAAAAGAAGAAGAAGAAGGGGGAGAAAGAAGAAAAAAGAAAGAAAAAGAAGAAAGAAGAAGAGAAAAGAAGAAGAGAAGAGAAAAAGAAGAAAGAAGAAGAAAGAAAGAAACGAGAAGAAAGAAAGAAAGAAAGAAGAAGAAAGAAGAAAAGAAGAAGAAGAGAAAGAAGAGAGAAGAAAGAAGAAAGAAGAAAGAAAGAGAATGAAGAAGGAAGAAAGAAAAAAAGAAGAGAGAAAGAGGAAGAAAAGAGAAGAAAGAAGAAGAAAAGAAAGAAGAAGAGAAGAAGAAAGAAAGAAAGAAAAGAAAAGGAAAGAAGAAGAAGAAGAAGAAGAAAGGAAGAAGAAGAAAGTAAGAAGAAGAAGAAGAGAAGAAGAGAGAAGCAAGAAAGAAGAAAAGAAGAAAAAAAGAAAAGAAAGAAAAAAGAAAAGAAAGAAGAAAGAAAGAAAGGAAAAGAGAGAAAAAAGAAGAAGAAGAGAATTAGAAAGAAAAAGGAAGAAAAGAAGAAGAGAAGAGAAGAAAGAGAAAGAAAGAAGAGAGAAGAGGAAGAAAGAAAGAAGAAAAAGAAAGAAGAAGAAGAAAAAGAAGAAGAAAGAGAGAGACGAAAAGAAGAAAGAAGAAGAAGAAAGAAAAAGAAGAAAAGAGAGAAAAAAGAAAAAAAAGAGAAGAAGAAAAGAAGAGGAAAAAGAAAAGAAGGAAAGAAGAGAAGAAAAGAAGAAAGAGAAAAGAAGAGAAGAAGAAAAAGAAGAAAAGGGAAAGAGAAGAAGAAAAGAAGAAAGAAGAGAAAGAAGAAGAAGAGAAAGAAGAAGAAAGAAGAAAGAAGGAAAAGAAAAGAGAAAGAGAAGAAAGAAAGAGAAAAAGAAGAAGAAAAGAGAAGGAAGAAAAAGAAAGAAGAAGAGAAGAAAAGAAAGAAGAAAGAAGGAAAAGAAGAGAGAAGAAAAGAAGGAAGGAAGAAAAGAAAAGAAAGAAAAAGAAGAAGAGAGAGAAAGGGAAGAAGAAGAAAAGAAGGAGAAGAGGAAGAAGAGAGAAAAAGAAGAGAAAGAAAAGAAAAAGAAGTCGAAGGAAAAGAGAAAAGAAAGAAAGAGCAAAAGAAGAAAGAAGAAGAAGGAAGAGAAGAAAAGAAGAGGAAAGAAGAAAGAAAGAAAAAAGAAGAAGAAGAGAAAGCGAAAAGAAGAAGAAGAAAGAAAGAAGAAAGAAAAAGAGAAGAAAGAAGAGGAAAGAAAGAAGACGAAGAAGAAAGAGAAAAAAGAAAGAAGAAGAAGAAAAAGAAGAGAAAAAAGAAAGAAGAAGAAGAAAGAAGAGAAGGAAAGAAGAAGAAGAAGAAGAAGAAGAAAGAGAAACAGAAGAAAGAAAGAGAAGAGAAGAGAAGAAGAAAAGAGAAGAAAAAGAAGAAAAGAAGGAAAAGAAGAAGAAGAAAAGAAGAAGAAGAAAAGAAAGAAAGAAGGAAAAAGAAAAGAGAAGAAGAAAGAGAAGAGAAGAGAAGAAGAAAAAGAAAGAAGAAAGAAAGAAAAGAAGAGAACAGAAGAAAGAAGAAAGAAAGAAGAAAGAAGAGAGAAAGAAAGAAGAAGAAGAAAAAGAAGAAGAAGAGAAAGAAGGGAGAAGAAGAAAAGAAGAAGAAGAGAAGGAAGAAGAGAAGAAGAAGAAAGAGAAAAAGAAGAGAAGAAGAAGAAAGGAACGAAGAGAAGAAGAAGAGAAGAAAGAGAGAGAAGAAGAAGGAAGAAGAGAGAAAAGAAAAGGAGAAAGAAGAGAAAGAAGAGAAGAAGAGAAAAGAAGAGAAGAAAAGAAGAAGAAAGAAGAAAGAAAGAAGAAGAAGAAAGAGAAGAAGAAAGAAGAGAAGAAAGAGAAGGAGAGAGAGAAGAAGAAGAGAAGAGAGGAAGAAGAAGAAGAAGAAAAAGAACGAAAAAGAAGAAGAAGAAGAAGGAGAAAGAGAAGAAGAAGAGAGAGAAGGGAAAGAAAGAAGAAAGAGAAAAAGAAAAAGAAAGAAAGAAAGAAAGAAGAAGAAGAAAAGAAGAGAGAGAAGAAAAAAAGAAAGAAGAAGAAGAGAAGAAGAAAGAAAGAAGAGAAGAAGAGAAGAAGAGAAGAGAGAAGAAAGAAGAGAAGAAAAGAAAGAAAAGAGAAGAAGAAGAGAAGAAGAAGAAGAGAAAGAAGAAGAAGAAAAGAGAAAAGAAAAAGAGAAGAAAAGAAAAGAAGAGAAGAAAGGAAAGAAGAAGAAGAAGAAGAAGAAGAAGAGAAGAGAAAGAAGAAGAAGAAGAAGGAAAGAGAAGAAAAGAAGAAAAAAGAAGAGAGAAAGAAAGAGAAGAAGAAAGAAGAAAGAAGAAGAAAAAAAAAAGAAAGAAAGAAAGAAGAAGAAGAAGAAAAAGAAGAAGAAGAAGAAAGAGAGAAGAAGAGAGAAAAAGAAAGAAGAAGAAAGAAAGAAGAAAGAAGAAGAAAGACGAAGAGAGAAGAAGAAGAAAGAAGAAGAAAAGAAGAAAGAAAAGAAGAGAAGAAGAAGAAGAGAAGAAAGAAGAAGAAGAAAGAAGAGAAGAAGAGGAAGAAGAAGAAGAAAGAAAAAAGAAGAAAGAAGAAAGAAAGGAAGAAGAAAGAAAGAAGAAGAAGAAGAAGAAGAAAGAGAAAGAAGAAAGAAAGAAAGGAAGAAAAGA
The DNA here is from genome assembly GCA_016801955.1 of Conus betulinus. Taxonomy (NCBI): domain Eukaryota; kingdom Metazoa; phylum Mollusca; class Gastropoda; order Neogastropoda; family Conidae; genus Conus; species Conus betulinus. Next base: position 245,474 of record JADBJO010000514.1, on the reverse strand, counting down.
AGAAGAAGAGAGAAAGAGAAGAAGAAGAAGAAGGGAAGAAGAGAGAGAAGAGAAAAGAAAGAAAGAAGAGAAGAAAGAAAAGAAGAGAGAGAAGAAAGAAGAAGAAGAAGAAGAAGAAGGAAGAAGAAGAAGAAGAAGAGAAGGAAGAGAGAGAAAAAGAAGAAGAGAAGAAGAAGAAGAAGAGAGAAGAGAGAAGAAGAAAAGAAAGAAAGAAGAAGAAGAGAAGAAGAAAGAAAGGAAAGAAGAGAAAGAAAGAAGAGAAGAAGAAGAGAAGAAGAAGAAGAAAAGAAGAAAAAGAAGAAGAAGAGAGAAGAAGAAAGAAGAGGAGAAGAAGAAGAAGGAAAAGAGAAGAAGAAGAAAAAGAAAGAAGAAAGAAGAAGAAGAAGAAGAGAGAAGAAGAGAAAGAAGAAGAGAAGGAAAGAAGAGAAGAAAAGAAGTGAGAAGAAGAAGAAGAAAGAAGAAGAAGAAGAAGAAGAAGAGAAAGAAGAAGAGAAGAAAAGAAAGGGAGAAGAAGAAAGAAAAGAAGGAAGAGAAGAAGAAGAGAAGGAAAGAAGAAAAGAAGAAAGAAGAAAGAAGAAAGAAGAAGAAAGAGAAGAGAAGAAGAAGAAGAAGAAAGAAAAAAGAAGAAGAAAAGAAGAAGAGAAAGAGAAAGAAAAGAAGAAGAGAAGAAAGAAGAGAAGAAGAGAGAAGAGAGAAAGAAGAGAAAGAAGAAGAAGAAGAGAAGAAGAAAGAAAGAAGAAGAAAGAAAGAAGAAGAAAGAAAGAGAAAGAAGAAAGAAGAAGAGAGAAGAAGAGAGAAGAGAAGAAAGAAGAAGAAGAAAGAGAAGAAGAAAGAAGAAGAAGAAGAAGAGAAGAAAGAAAGAAAGAAGAGAAGAAGAAGAGAAAGAGAAGAGAAGAAGAAGAAGAAGAAGAGAGAAAGAAGAAGAAGAAAAAGAAGAGAAGAAGAAAGAAGAAGAGAAGAAAAGAAAGAGAAAAGGAAGAAGAAGAAGAAAGAAGAAGAAAGAAGAGAGAGAAAGAAAGAAAAAAGAAGAGAAAAAGAAAGAAGAAGAAGAAAGGAAAAAGAGAAAGAAGAGAGAGAGAAAGAAGAAAAGAGAGAAGAGAAAGAAGAAAGAAGAAAGAAGAAGAAGAAGAAGAAAAGAAAGAAAAGAAAAAAGAAAGAGAAGAAGAAGAAGAGAAGAAAGAAGAAGAAGAAAAAAAGAGAAAGAAAGAAAAAAAGAAAGAGAAAGAAGAAAGAAAGAAGAAGAAAGAAAGAAGAAAGAAGAAGAAGAAAGAAGAGAAGAGAAAGAAGAAGAGAAGAAAGAAAGAAGAAGAAGAAGAGAAAGAAGAAGAAGAGAAAGAAGAAGAAGAAAAGAAGAAGAAGAAGAAGAGGAAGAAAAGAAGAAAGAAGAAGAGAAGAGAAAGAGAAAAAAAGAAGAAAAGAAAGAAGAAGGAGAAGAAGAAGAAGAAAAAAAGAAGAAGAAGAAGAAGAGAGAAAGGAGAAGAAAGAAGAAAAGAAGAAAAGAAGAAAGAAGGAGAGAAGAAGAAGAGAAAGAAGGGAAGAGAAGAGAAGAGAAGAAGAAAGAGAAAAAGGAAAAGAAAGAAGAAGAAAGAAAAAGGAAAAGAGAAGAAGAGAGAGAAGAAAGAAGAAGAAAGAAAAGAGAGAAATGAAGGAGAAAGAAAAAGAAGAAAGAAGAAAAGAAGAGAGAAAGAAGAAGAAAGAAAGAAGAAGAAAAGAAAAGAAAGAGAGAAGAAGAGAAGAAGAAGAAGAAGAAAGAAGAAAGAAAGAAAAGAAAGAAAAAGAAGAGAAAAAGAAGAAGAAAGAAGAAGAAGAAAAGAGAAAGAAGAAGAGGAAGAAGAAAGAAGAAAGAAGAAGAAGAAGGAAAGAAGAAGAAAGAAGAAGAAGAAAAGAAAGAAGGAAGAAAGAGAAGAAGAGAAAAAAGAAGGGAAGAAGAAAGAAGAAGAAGGAGAAGAAGAAGAAAGAGAAAAGAAGAAGAAAGAAGAAGAAAGAGGGAAGAGAAGAAAAGAAGAAAGAGAAAGAAAGGAAGAAAGAAAGAAGAAAAGAAAAAAGAAGAAGAAAAGAGAGAAGAAGAAAGAAGAAGAAGAAGAGAAGAGAGAAAGAAGAAGAAGAAAAGAGAAGAAGAAGGAAGAAGGAGAAGAAGAAAGAGAAGAAAGAAAAAGAAAAGAAGAAGAAAGAGAAGAAAAGAAGAAGAGAAGAAGAGAAGAGGAGAAGAAGAAAGAAGAAAAGAAAGAAAAGAGAAGAAGAAAGAAGAAAGAGAAGAAGAAAGAAGGAGAGAAAGAAGAAGAAAGAAGAAGAAGAAGGAAAGAAAAAAGAAGAAGGAGAATAGAAAGAAGGAAGAAGAAAAGAAAGAGCGAAAGAAGAAAAGAAGAGAAGGAAAGAGAGAGGAAGAGAGAAGAGAGAAGGAAGGAAGAAAAGAGAAAGAAAGGAAAAAGAGGGAGAAGAAGAAAGAGAAGAAAAGAAGAAAGAAAGAAGAAGAAGAAGAAGAAGAAGAATGAAAAAGAAAGAAGAAAGAAAGAAGAAGAAGAGAAGAGAGAAAAAAGAAGAAAAAAAGAAGAAGAAGAAAAAAAGGAAAAAGAAAAAGAAGCAGAAGAGAAGGGAAGAAGAAAAGAAGAAAGAAGAAAAAGAAAGAAAGAGGAGGGGGAAGAAAGAAGAAGGAGGAAGAAAAAAGAAAAGAAGAAGAATGAAGAAAGAAGAAAGGACGAGAAAAGAGGAGAGAAGAAAGGAGGAAGAAGGAGAAGAAGAGAAGAAAAGAGAAGAAGAAGAAGGAAGAGAAAGAAAAGAAAGACGAAAGATGGAAAGAAAGAAAGAAAAGAAGAAAAAGAAAGAAGAGAAGAAGAAGAAAAAGAAAGCAGAAGAAGGGAAGAAGAAGGAAGAGAAAAGAAGAGAAGAAGAAAAAGAAGGAAAAAGGGGTTAAAGAAAAGAGAAGAAGAGGAAAGAAGAAAGAAAAAGAGAAGAAGGAGAAAGAAGAAAGAAGAAA
>JADBJO010000514.1:235000-237500 GCA_016801955.1 Conus betulinus | reverse complement strand
GCAAAGCACAAACTATAAGCGCATTCTTGTTAAGATGAACGTATGGCTTTAGTCAGATTAGACGTGTTGTGTTTTGGGAATTTATAATTGAGTGTTTTGTTCTTGTTGTTTTTTTATTTATTTATTTATTTATTTTTTTTTTGGGGGGGGGGGGGGGGGGGGGGGGGGGGGGGAGAAGGAAGAAGAAAAAGGACTCTATCCTTGATCAATAAAACTGTGGCTAATCCTCAATAAAGAGGAATGATAAAGCAAATCAAGTACAGATTTGTTTGATAAAATAGAGCAAATGATAAGATTAATCATCTCCGCGGAAATAATGGAGTATGGTGATAATATCACTTCGTTCACAATCTAGCTCCGAGGCTTAATTCTTTCATTCGTTGGTATTCAAGGATGAAAAAAAAAATCACAGCAATTTTATTTAAAATTATCAATCTGAAATTCAAGACAGTCAACATTTGAATCATCATTCTAGTGGGTTTAAGTCCTAAGGCCACACGTTAATGTTATAAATAAATATTAGATAAATGAATAAAAAATAAATAAATGAATAAACGAATAAATGAAATGAAATAAAACGAATGCGGAACAAAACAAGACAATAATGACAGGAATGTATTTTATAAGTTTAAGTGGGAGTATACATAATAATGATAAAAAAAAAAAAACAACGCCGATAAAGTGTGTAAGGTACTGTATTAGGTCTTGTTCAGATCTGCTGATGTTTTTTTTTTTTTTTTTTTTTTTTTTTTAAACTTGCATACAGGTATATCAAAATGAAGTCAACTGTAGCTTTGATAGAAGGCATAATGGATTTACGAACTTATTTATGTTTATTCACAACGTCTGTTTTTTGCCGACCTTACTTTGCCTCACAAAAACTGCAGAAAAAATGCTTCTGATTTACTTACTAGCTGGAGACCATTAAAACTGTAAGCCGACCTCTTTGCTTCATTATGGCAAAGAGGAATTATGCATTCATTTAGCCTACCGCTTCAAAGTCCATTTGACTTTTTAACAGAGAAACTCTCTCTCTCTCTCTCTCTCTCTCTCTCTCTCTCTCTCTCTCTCTCTCACACACACACACACACACACACACACACACACACACACACACACGCACACACAACATACACGCACGCACGCACGCACACACACATACATACACGCACACACACACACACACACACACACACACACACACACACACACACACACACACACACTCACACACACGTATGCGTGCGCGCGTTCGCGAACATGTTTCATATTTCCTTTCAAATCTGTCCCCCACCCCCTTCCCACCTTCATCCCTGGCTATCCCTCCCATCCCACCGCCGCCACCACCACAACCACCACCACCACCACCACCACCACCACCACCACCAAAGCAGCTTTAATTCAATGAGCGTAGTATCACTTCTTAGTTGTAAGCCATGGTACATTTTGGAAACAGAAGCAAAACAACAGGAAACAAACAACAGAGAGAGAGAGAGAGAGAGAGAGAGAGAGAGAGAGAGAGAGAGAGAGAGAGAGAGAGAGAGAGAGAGAAGCCTTGCCTTTCTCTCTGCTGAGACATGTGTCATGGTGTTGAGGTCGAGGGGGGTGGGAAGGGAGGAGCGTGGAAGTGGGAAGTAAGGTGGCTGAGGGAGGCTGAGGAGGACAATCAAACAAGCGCAGCTCCGATCCGCGTTAAGAAGTCCTCCCCCGTCCGACTGCTGGAAGACAGACCCCATAATCGTCTCCGCGTCAAGCCGGGTTCTCTCCCTTAGCCACGAATGGACGAGCGCAGGGAGGGCCTCTCTGCCCTAAGCTGCTTTGTGACAGGCAATCTGGAAGGCTCAGCTGGCCGAGACAGCCCTCCAGATCAGCTGGGCTATAAACCAGGAAACTGAACTCCATAGTTACAGGAGGGGATTGGAATATCAATGGTGGCTGATGGGATTTCAAATGTCGAATTACGTTGTTAGAGAGAACAGTTCTGAAAAAAGTCATCAGGACGGGTAATAAAGTCGAGTTATGTTGTCGTTAAAGGTGAAACAGTTCTTTAAAAGTCGTCTGGATGGGTAAGGATTTTGAATTATGTTCTTGTTAGTGGTGAACAGTTCTGAAAAAGTCATCTGGATTAGTAATGATATTGACTTATGTTCTTGTTAGCGGAGATAACAGTTCTGAAAAAGTCATCTGGATGGGTAATAATGTTGAATTATGTTCTCGTTAATGGTGAACAGTTCTGAAAAAGTCGTCTGGATGGGTAATGATTTTGAATTATGTTCTTGTTAGTGGTGAACAGTTCTGAAAAAGGTGTCGTCTGGATGAGTAATAATAATTATTGAATTATGTTCTTGTTAGCGGAGATAACAGTTCTGAAAAAGTTGTCTTGATGGGTGATAATGTTGAATAATGATCTTGTTAGTGGAGAACAGTTCTGAAAAAGTCATCTAGAAGGGTATTCATTGCTCTTGATGTAGCCTTCGCGGTCGGCTGGGCTACAAGAACA
>JADBJO010000514.1:225000-230000 GCA_016801955.1 Conus betulinus | reverse complement strand
CGATGCACCTAACTTGAATTAAATTCGGTCATTCCACATGGGAAGACTGAGATCATATGAGTTTAATGCTAACTAAAGTGTTATTTCTTGTGTGTTGCTAAAATGGCTATAATATCAAGCCTATCACTGTTTCCCACACACACACACACACACACACACACACACACACACACACACACACACACACACACACAGAGAGAGGAGAGACACACACAGAGAGAGACAGAGAGAGAGAGAGAGAGAGAGAGAGAGAGAGAGATCAGGGTATGTACTTCATCATCTTTCGCAGTCCAGCTGGGCATGACAAAAACAAGGAAACAAAACAAAACAAAACAGAAAACGAAACTCGGACGACGAACGATAGGCGGGGAGCGGGCGGGGGAGGGGGGAGGTCAGAAACGAGAGTGCCAGTGTAGCCTCCGCAGACTCCTGATTAAGAGTTGCCCCAACTTCCGGGGCCCCTTCCCTCCCCTTGTCTGTTCGGGAGGGTGACTTCCCTTTGATGTCGCCAACACGCTAGCCGCCCGGCCCCGGGATCGTAATTAGCACAATCGGTGGCGGGATTAGATAACGGTCGGTGCCAAGGCGAGTCACCAGCCACCGTGAGGGTAAAACAAAGAACCCCGTCCGAAACGAAGAGTGAAAAACGACAAGTGACGTCACCCCCGATAGGGGGCGCAGTGGTGGAGTCTTGCTTGTCGTCTGTCTCTGTCACCGCCGCGCCTTTGAAGTTGCCCGCTGCGCGCGCGGGTAGAAAAATAATCAAACAATTTGGATTAATGGATTTTTATTGTCAGAAGCTGTCCATTTGTCTGTGGGTTTTTAAAGCTGGTGTCGTCCGCCCGTCCCTGCTCGTCCTCCTCCGGCCAAGAACTGCCTTTCCGATTTTCATCTGCAAGTATCGTGTCTTTGGCGCGGGCTCTGGGAAGATGGATGGCGGTGACCCTGGTAGTGCTTGGAAATTAATTTGTCAAACCCGTCTGCTTCTTTATGGCAGTTCCTCCTGGCACTTTAACACCACCCCTTCATTGGGAAGAAGGCAAGCTTCAAAGGAATTCTGACCCTCGGCCGAGCAGGACCGGGGCATATGGAGCCACCGTGTCTGTTTGTGTGTGATTAGGCAGCGACCGATCTGGCAAACAAACACGTCCTGGCGCAAGATTGGTGAATCAATTCACGCTTTTCATCTCCCACTGAAAGCGAAATGAAGCCCGATGAAGCGTCCCGTTTATGAGAATTTACGGTAACGTTTGGTAATTAAGCTCAGCCGTAGTCTTAGGGAGCGAGCGAGAGAGAGAGGGGTGGTGGTGGTAAAGAAACAAACAAAAAGGAAAAGGAGGGAGTTGAAGAAGAGGGAAAAGAAGAAGAAGAGCTTGGTGTACGGGTGCAGGGATGCTGTTGACAGAGTAGAGGAAGATTACACACAAAAAAAAGTTCCAGGGCCAGTCATCAGTGAAATACCTGTTCGTGTACTTTAGCGAATTGTTGACATAGTTTGCGTCCAGCTATTCCTTGTATACTTCTAGGATCATTCACACACACAAACACACACACACACACACACACACACACACACACACACACACACACACACACACACACACACACGATAATAAGTATCATCAGCTATGCGGAATTCATAGTGAAATTTTTGTCACATTTACAAATGGACTGGAATCCGGAACGTTTCAAAATACTAGGGGTATGGTTCACAAACGATTTAAAAGAATGTGCTATTGTAAATTATGAGGAAAAATTCAACGAAATGAAATTGCTGTGCATAGTATGGTTAAAAAGACAAATCACTCCACTCGGAAGAGTGACAGTTCTTAAGTCACTTGTGCTGTCAAAAATTATATTTTCATGGATGCTTCTAACAACTCCACCTGACAGCTTTTGTGTGATAAACTCAAAAGTTAGTGTACATATTTATTTTGAATAAAAAAAAAACGATAGAAATGAATAGGAAAACACCTGTAATGAGTACCAAATCCGGAGGTATAGGTATATCCAACATCAAGATATACTTGAATGCATTAAAATTGACATGCGTTCGCAAAATACGATCAAGCAGCCATAAATGGAAAGAACTTTTCTGTGTTCAGTATCCAACTATTGCCATAATTGAAAACTTAGGGTCTGATTTGCCCAAACAAGATTGTGTTAACGCATTTTGGAAAGATATATTTAAAGCATATAAAGAATTTTGGAGAAGTAAATCATGTTAAAACTATTGAAGATTTCTGTTCTGAACCAGTGTTCTGTAACAGTTACATTTAAGTTGAGAAAAAAGCCAGTTTATTATATAACAACTGGGTCAGACAAAATGTTCTTTTTATCGGAAATTTGCAGGACGATAATGGCAACTTTCTAACGTTCCAGACTTTCACGGAAAAGTATGGCGTGTTGAGTGATTTTGTCACTTATCATGGGCTTTATATGTGCTATTAGAAAATATGCAAGAGAAGTAGAATTGGAACTAACATACAAGACCTGGAATTATTCAAACAAATTATTAACAAACTATTTCTTCAGCTCCTAGAGGAGCGAGCTATTATTACGAGGTCTTAACGCAAGATACAACTGAACCAAATGTTGTAGCAAGTGGGGACAAAAACTTGGACCTGAAGTGTGTTGGCACGAAGCATTTAAGAAGATTGGACATATAAAAGATATTAAATTAAAATGGTTCCAAATCAGATTGATTTACAGAATTTTAGGTACAAACGTGATTTTACAGAAAATGAATTTAACTGACTCTGACAAATGTTCCTTTTGTCATGACCAAAAAGAAAGTATACACCATGTTTTTTGGACATGCGATCGAGTGAAGAACTTTTGGAATGCATTTCAGGATTCAGCAAACGAAAAGTGTGTCAACACAAACTTATTACTAACAGAAAAGGCAATTTTATTTGGATGCGATGACCATTACAAGGCAGACAGTACACTGGACTTTATTCTGCTGCTAGCTATCTTTTTATGTATACAATGGTAAGTTTGAAGGAACACAACCTCAATTCTAACAGCACTCTATGTATTTGAAAAAAAAAAAAGAAATTGAAAAATATGCCAGCCGTATAGCTCAGTCTCAGTCTTACCGGCACGACGGCATATATATCTACCTATCTTTGAGAAATTTACAAACTGTGTAAGTATAGAAATAGTACGATTCTCTGCTTCGTACAATTGCATACGCATTTTGTCAAATTTGCTGGTGCTTGTATATTTGTATACGGTGTGTACTTATCAAATTGTTGATGATCATATGTGTGTACACTGTTTATGTAAAAAGAGAAAAATAAAATGTTTTTTAAAAAAAAAAAAGCATCATCAGCCTAAGAATTGTGTATTGTGCTTCCCTCCTACGGTAGCCCTCGCTGTCAACAGACTTGGCTTTAAACAACAAAAACAGAATGATGGAGAAAAATTTGTCAACATGACCGTCGATTTCTGGGGGATTTGCTTTTCAGACATTGATGAGTTTTAAAGCCTTATAATCTTATGAGAGAGAGAGAGAGAGAGAGAGAGAGAGAGGGAGAGAGAGAGAGAGAGAGAGAGAGAGAGAGAGAGAGAGGAGAGAGAGAGAGGAGAGAGAGAGAGAGAGAGAGAGAGAGAGAGAGAGAGAGGAGAGAGAGAGAGAGAGATACGCAGACATATGCACAGACAGACAGACTGCCCTTTAATCTTGAAGATTTTGCTAAATGGTATTAGAAACAGTGACAGAAGAAGAGACTGACAGAATTGTACAGACACATAAGCACAAGAAAGATGTTATCAGATGTTGGGAAACAACAAAAATGTAACAGAGCGGCTGTCAAGCGAACTCATACTTGGTCCATGCTTCTTTGTCAGGAAACCTTAATAAGCCCTATCATGAAAAGGAAACAACAAGCTGGGGGGAAAAAGTGCGTGACAAGTGTTCCAATGACTGACCCAGTTGAGTGCCTCATGGCGATGCAAAGATGGAAGCAAAATGTCAGTATTGTGGGAAAGTTGATGCTTTGGGTCCAGTCCCTGCAACTTTTCATTGAGCCACTGCTTCTACCTGAGGAATGCTGGCAGCTCCGACCTGTCATCCTCTCTGCCCCCTTCCCTCCGTTCACTCTGTATCCCTGGCACAGTCATTGACGTCAGTCCATAATGCATTGCGCGGCTCGTAACGCCGCTTCCTTTGCGCTTCCCCCAGTTCCGGGAACTCTCAGACAAAGCTGTCGACGGAGCTTTTCTTGCTGGACTGTTGAGGACTAATGGTAATTTCACAAAAGAGAAAACACGGTCATGTAGGAGCATAAAGACCAGGATCCAGGGACAGAATCATCACGAAATGGAAGGAGGATAGTAGCGGTATTGGGATGACAAATGGGTGACTGTAACTAAAGCCAGAAAACGGGGTATGCTTGTATGTGGCATTTTGTTAGCGGTCAGGAAATTTTGTATGGCGTTTTGATTTGATGGTCCATATCAACCACCTTCAAAGTTGTGAAGGATTGTCGAGGAATTCGTTAATTTGTAAAAAGGTATATCCATGTTGTTTCACTGTAGTGAATAGGAATGAGGATAATTGCAACTAAAAGTGGAAGGGTAAGAAAGAAGGAAATGACGGGGAAGGAGATAGTGTGTTGCAAAGTTTTATAAACCATTATTTGTAATCACTCTAATGATTGCACAAATATCCAATCAATGAGACGATCAACACAATCAGCACATATCAAAGTTTAATGTATGCCACATGTTATGCCTTTATTGAATCAAACAAGTGTAAACACACACGAAGGCATACGCTTACCTCTTTCCCCCCCCCCCCCCCCCCCCCCCCCATACGTACGCACGCACGTGCATACGCATACGCACACATATATTACACAGAGTACACACACACACACACACACACACACACACACACACACACACAGAGAGAGAGAGAGAGAGAGAGAGAGAGAGAGAGAAAGAGAGAGAGAGAGAGATACATTACATATTTTTCTTTTAAAGATAATGAA
>JADBJO010000514.1:200000-220000 GCA_016801955.1 Conus betulinus | reverse complement strand
AAAACACAGCAAAATGTAAGTGACAGAGTGCCAGTCAACATGAATCAATATCACAGCGCCCTTCTTTTCAGGGTAGTATTGAGCAAGATCTTATTAAAATCATCTGTACCAAGGTGAAACGTGTGCGTGACACTCGTGCTGAAGACCAGCCAAACTGAACAGCTAGCGACGATGGATTAAAAAAAACAACTCAAAATGCCTACATGCACGTCAGCTTTGATGTGTTGTCTCTGATTCCTGCAAACTTCCCGTTAAGCCATTGTTTCTACCTGAGGAATTCCAGCAGCGCCTGACGGCCATCCTCTCTGCCTCTCTCCCTCCATCCTCCGCTCACTCTGTCTCCTGACATCAATAGCATTAACCCACAATGCACTGCACGGCACGTGACGCCACTCGCCTCCTTCCCACTGCGATCATTTCCTGTAGCTCTCGGACAAAGGTCTGGCAGGAGCGTTTCTCGTTGCGAAGATTTTCAGGCTGATGGTAATTTGCTACATTAAAAAACAAAGGGTCAGAAGGAGGAAACATTACAGTGCTAGGTAGGGGCTGGAGTGTGTTCTGGGAAAGACTCAGGGATGGGTGAGGGAGGGCTGAAGACAGGGGATGGTGGTGGGACAAAAAAACAGCAGGACAGCAAATGGGTAGAGTTCAAAAAGGAGAGGAAAATAGAAAACCAACAAAACAGCCTCGCAGGTTGTGTGCCATGATGAGTCAGAATGTGCTCATGTGGCTGTTGCAGTGATGTTTGGGATCGAGTCGATGTAGAGAGGTATGGATGGGAGGGGGTTGTGTGGGGGATGAGGAGGGAAGTTTAGCAATATAGTCTCTGACTTGGCGGGGGAGAGGGTGGGTGGGGGTGAATGTTAGATTTCTTTACAGTTACATTTGGTTTTGTTCTAAGTACACATATTCATATTTGATATGATACATACAAAAAATTATCATTGAAAGAGACCATCTTATGCTGATGGCATAGTGTCTATACATCTAAATCGCACCCCCCCCCCCCCCCCCCCCCCCCACACACACAGAGATGTGGAGGAGGAGAGGCAAACAGAGACAGATTCAGAAATCAAAAGACCATTACTGTTCCTGAAGACACGAGAGAAACAAAACACAGCAAAATGTAAGTGACAGAGTGCCAGTCAACATGAATCAATATCACAGCGCTCTTCTTTTTCAGGGTAGTATTAAACAAGATCTTATTAAAATCATCTGTACCAAGGTGAAACGTGTGCGTAACACTCGTGCTGAAGACCAGCCAAGCTGAATGCTAGCGACGATGGATTACGAAATGGATTAAAGAAAAAAAAAAAAAAAACGGAAAATACTTGCATCCACGTCAGCTTTGATGTGTTGTTGTCTCTGCTTTCTGCAACTTCCGTTAAGCCATAGTTTCTACCTGAGGAATTCCAGCAGCGCCTATCAGCCGTCCTCTCTCCCTCTATCCTCCACTCACTCTGTCTCCTAACAGTCAATACCATCAACCCACAATGCATTGCGCGGCACGTGACGCTGCTCGCTTCCTTCCCGTTCAGATCATTTCCGGTAGCTCTCTGACGAAGGTCTGGTCGGTGCTTTCTCGTTGGGGAAGTTTTGAGGCTGATGGTAGTTTTGCAACATTGAAAAACAAAGAGTCAGAGGGAGGACGTATTACAGTGCTAGGTGGCGGCTGGAGTGCATTCTGGGAAAAGAGTCAGAGAGTCAGGGAGTGGCAGGGAGGGAATGGGGGGGGGGGGGGGGGGGGGGGGGGGGGGGGAATGGGATGATGGTGGGACGAAGACAGGAGGATAGCAAAGGAGTAGTGATCAAAAAGGCAAAATATAAAGACCAGCCTTGTATGTTGTGTGCACATGATGAGTCAGAATCTGCTCATGTAGCTGTTGCAGTGGTGTTTGGGATCAATCAGCTGTAAAAAGGCCTTGTCAGTAAGCGTGGAAGGATGATGGGGGTGGGGGGGGGGGGGGGGGGGCAAGTGTACAAGGTCTCTGATGGGGGAGGTGGGGGGGGGAGGGGGGGGGGGGTAGATTTCTTTACAGTTACGTATGGTTTTAATACAAGTATACACATTCATATCGAATATGATACGTGCAATTACTATTATCGAACAAGACCATTTATGTTTATGACATAACTATGCTAACTTTCTTTTCTTTTTTTTTCTGCATATATGGGGCTGATACTCCTGCAGACACTCCCTGTATAGACAGGAAAGGATTTATCCCATCTACCCAAAATAGGGAGTGGAGTTTTGTGTGCATGACCATTCTTTATCCCGCCATTAAGGAAACCACATTCCAACTTTGGGGAAGGTGCATGGTATGTGTAACGTGTCATCCATACCAACAGCCAAACTGGCCTTCTCTTCCGAAAGTCGGTGATGGGATTTTACGAGTGTGCAAGATGTTATGCATGAGTTCATACATGGAACCTCAGTTTATAGTCTCATTCAAAGGACTGTATGGGAAATAGAGTCAGAACAATGTTAACTCTGAGGGACCCCCCCCCACACCACACACACACACACACACACTGTTGTGAAATGGCCTGGCAGAGATTCGAACCTGCAATCCCAGGATCACCAAGATAACGAGTCTGGTGATCTACCACTGAGCTATTCCGGCCCCCGACTATGCAACTAAAATCACACACAAACACAGACACACACACAGACACACACGGACACACCCCCACACAAACACACACACACACATATATGCAGGCATGCGCGCGTGCACACGCGTGCGCGCGCGCGCGCCCGCGCGCCCACACACACACACACACACACACACACACACACACACACACACACACACACACACAGATGGTGAAGGGAGTGGGCAAAAAGAAACAGATAATGAAATCAAACGAACATTACTGTTCTTGAAGATACGGGGGAGAAAAAAAAAAGCAACAGCAGTAAAATAAAATGATAGAGTGCCAGTCATCATGAATCAGTATCACAGCAACCTCCTTTTTTTTTGGGGTTATATTACAAAATCGTATTAAAACCATCTGTACCAAGGTGAAACGTGTGAGAACAATTGTGCTGAAGACTGACCAAGCTGAACAGCTCGCGATATAATGGATTGAAAAAAAAAAAAACACGCACAAACAAACAAAAGCAAAATACCTGCATTCCTGTCAGCTTTGATGTGTTGTCTCTGATTCCTGCAACTTCCGTTAAGCCATTGTTTCTACCTGAGAAGTTCCAGCAGCGCCCTAACGGCCGTCCTCTCTGCTCTCTCTCCCTCCATCCTCCGCTCACTCTGTCTCCTGACAGTCAACAGCATTAACCCACAATGCATTGCACGGCACGTGACGCCGTTCGCCTCCTTCCCCGCTGCGATCATTTCCGGTGGCTCTCAGACAAAGGTCTGGCCGGAGTTTTTCTCGTTGGGGAGTTTCGGGCTGATGGTAATTTTGCAACACTGAAAGACAAAGAGTCAGAGAGCGGACATATTACAGTGCTAGGTAGAAGCTGGAGGGCATTCTGGGAAAAGAGAACCTGGGAGGGGCAGGTGAGGATGAGGACAGAGGGTGGGGTACTGGTGGGATGAGGACAGGAGGACAGCAAGGTGGTGGTGTTCAAAAAGGGAAAAACAAACAAACAAACAAACACAAACAGCCATGTATGTTGTGTGCCTTGATGAGTCAGAACTTGCTCATGTAGCTGTTGCAGTGGTGTTTGGGATCTAATGGCCGTAAAAAGGTTGGGGGAGGAGGAGGAGGGGCGGGGGGGGTGGGTGGGTGGGGGGGGGGGGGGGACATGAGAGGAAAAGGTTAGCGAGATGGCACAGTCTCAAACTTTAGGGGTGGGAGGGGTGGGGGTAGATTTCTTTACACTTTGATCTGTTTTTCATTCGTGTATGCACATTTCTATTGAATCTGATTCGTGCAATTATCATCAACAAAAGAGATCATTTATGTTGATGATACTGTAACTTTGGAATTAAGGTCACACACGCACACACACACACACACACACACACACACACACACACACACACGCACGCACACGCGCACACACACACACACACACACACACACACACACACACACACACAGTCACACACACAAAGCCTGGAAAGCCTGCGTATAGGCATTAGAACCCAACGAACGAAAGTCAAAGACACCGAGCCTGTGTGCATAGCACGTGTTTGTCTAAAGTGTTGGTGATGGGGAATCTGAACAATACAGCACAGACGAAAATAAATCCGCAATTAGAGAAGACAGCTCCAACAATTGATACCTCCACATTGTCAGACCACCAAAAGTCTATACAAGCTACCAAGTGATAGACGAGAGCTTTTAACCGGTAAACCGAAGGAAAGATTTTATGTAGGATCAGTACAGGCGCCACTGAAACACGAACGAACTGACTTGACAGCAGTTTGGTGTCTGCTCTGATAGGCTGCGTCTGGCTGATATGGTATTGGTTGCTCCCTGTGGACTACCGGTGTTGAGACTGACACAGACGGGTGTGGCTGTGATTGGAACCATTGGAGTGAGTGGTGTGGAAGTAATGGTACTGAGCAGGGCAGAAAGATAGGACAGAGACAAAGGATAGTTTTCACAAAAAACAACAAACAAAAAACAAAAATATGGAGATACGTGGCTCTCCCCTTGTTAGAAGATGATCTTGACGATCCATTAAAATCAACAACAACAAACAACAACAACAACAACAACAGCAGCAGCAGCAGCAGCAGCAGCAACAGCAGCAACAGCAGCAACAACAACAACAACAACAACAACAACAACAACGCTAGAACATATAGATTGATAAAAAGTGGAGCAAAACAAGTACTTACGAACAGCAAAAATCAAATAATACTAAACAAATAACATCTCAAGGAAAGTCAGTATTGAACAGCGAAACATTCGATGAAAAATGAGAGAGAGAGACAGAGAGAGAGAGAGAGAGAGAGAGAGAGAGAGAGAGAGAGAGAGAGAGAGAGAGAGAGAGAGAGAGAGAGATTGTAGAGGAGAGGAGAGGGGATTCTGAAAATATTGGCAGAAAACCAGGCCTGCCTTGGCACACAACCGAAAGAGCTAGAGAAACCTGTTGTACAGTTTCTCACTGCGGCACCTTAACGAGACCTCGCAGAGTTGAGGGAGAAGAAGAAAAATAGACTTTATTGGTGAGTCGTCTCACCACCTTAAACCCCGCCAGTCGTTCTGATGATCAAACCATGATACCTATCAGAGACAGACCATCAATACAGAAAAACTGTGTTCTTTTTCTTCATCCCACAAGCCACACAGTCATATACCTTTATCTCTCTGCACCCTCCCTCTTCCCTAAGTCTCCCCTTTCTCATTTGGAACCTATTGTTCTTCAAAAGTTCCTCCACGACATGAGTCGCTTGTCATCTTGCTGTGTTGGTAGGCAGCAGCCAGCCCGAATAGGAAGTAGGGGTATCAAGGGTCGATTTTGGACTCTGGGTTGAAAACAGATATTTTGATGCTACTGTTTGTAAAATCTAAAAGTCTATTAAAACGTAGACCAATTTTGTGAAAGCTGGGTGTAAATAGATAAGGAAAATGCGAATTTGTGATACTGATTTTGTCTGTTTTGTTAAACGCACACGTGAAAGGGCTACCGTTTTATAGAGACTGTATCTTGGAAAGTAAAAATTCGATTTTTTTTAAGATAATGAATCTTTTCTTTTCGAAAAGTTAGACCCTGCCTTTTTCGATTTCAAGCCCTTTTTACCACATAATTCCCCTTCCTTCCTTTCCTTTGGTGTGTCTGTCTATTCTTCTTATACCTGTTTCTTTAGTCTGTTGAAGACCTGTTGGTCAAAACGCAAAACGCAGTCCAGTGGTTTTAAGACTGCATTTAGTTTTGTTACCTGACAAGAACATTTGGAATAGCTTGGGTACCCATCTGGCAAATGGAGCCATCTCCCTATCTCCAGTATGGTTAGGCTTCACGAGTTTATACAATAATAATGCGTGAAGCATGCTTTCATAAAACGACCAACATCGTCGTGGAATCTAATAATTCTGACATACAATTTTCCCTCCTGTTTGTACACGTGGAGAACGGGGTGGATATGATTGAGGAGGGGAAAAAAAACATAAGCCGACTTGTCCAAACAGATAAAAAAGAAATCTGGATGATTGAGTCAACAACGCTCCGCTTCGCGGCTGTAATATGCTCTCTGTGTCCATGGCCAGGCATTCCACGAGCCTTTGTCCCGCATGTTGACGACAGAAGACATTTAAGTGGACGGCAACCGCTAATTTCAATTTCCAGTTACTCCCATCCCCCCCTGCCAGGCTCGGTGGCTGGAAGCCGTACTCAAATTCCGACGCTGGCGGGCGACTAACAGCCAAGTTTCTCGGACCGTGATGATGCCTTTGTTGTCCCTGCAAGCCTTTCAAGAGTCAGACCGGCATAGCGAAGCAGCGCAAATAAACACACAGTGCCTCGGTCCGGCCGCCATTGTTCTTCTAATTCTCTCTGGGTAATTTCACCGTCGCACCGCACCAAGACGGAAATTACGTTTTCTCCCGTGAACGACTAAACCACATTGGGCTGTCCAGCTTCCCGGGTGGACCCAAGGCCGATATGATAAGGCACGTTCGCAAACACTCCGTTGATAGGGGTAGTTATGGGCCTGGCGGTGGTGGCGAATTGATCAGGCTGTGCTAGATTAGCGGTGTTTTTATTCCAGAGCTCTGCGCACGGTGGAAGGTTTTGATGGCTGGCTTCTCTGATCACACAATAGATGAAGCGAGGATACTTGTTAGGTTTAAAACTACGATGTGTCTTTTTTTTCTTCTTCTTTTTTTTTTGTGCGTGCCCTGAAGCGTAAGTGAGAGTCTTCTGGTGTCGGATAAGAATCTTTCAGTCATGCTCTTTCCAGCGTGAGTCTTTTGTTCTTGTTTGTTTTTGTTCTTGTTCTTGTTCTTGTTTTTTCTTCTGAATATCCGTTATCTAACCCAGCGGTGTGAAAATGGCATTCTACATTATTATCGAATTGTTGCTAAAAAAAAAAAAAAAAAAAAAAAAAAAAAAAAAAGAGAGAGAGAGAGAGAGAGAGAGAGAGAGAGAGAGAGAGAGAGAGAGAGAGAGAGAGAGAGCAAGTAATCGATCTTTTTAGGGTTTTTTTTTAAGGACTACGAGATAGGGTGAAGTGATTGGGAGCGGGAGAATGGAGGAGCTGGAGGGGGAGGGAATGTGGGACGGGGACGAGGAGGGGGTGGGGGGCATTAGCAGGGAACGGGAGGAGGTGGAAGGGGTTTGGTAAGAACTGGCTGGGAAAGAAAGGGAGAGGGTGGGCAGGAAGGAGAGAGTCTGCTGTGAGCTCCCTTCCTGTTTGCTTTTTAGTTTTCCATAACAGGAAAACTGACTGGTGTTGACCTACTAAGCTTGTGATCAAAATTAGGTTTTTCTACAGGTTCTTTACATTATCAACATTCAATGTAGTTAATTAGATGGTCATCTGCATGTCACTTTGAATGAAAATCAGAACCGTGTCCTAGGGGACTGGTATTGATGCTCTTAGGGATCGTGAAAGGAGAGACAGTTTACAGCCCTGTCATGCAGTCTCTGACGAAAATGGAACTCCTAAATCATTTACTGCATCTTCATTCGTACTGATCATCATAAAAAATGTCTCAAACTTGGTGACTTTTCATGTCCTGCTCTTATAGTGACCCCGATTGTGACTTTCCCTCCAAGTCCCAGCCCTGCCATACAGTCTAAAACGAGAATGGAAACCCCTAAATCACCTATGATATCCTTCTCCACATCAATCACCATGAAGGTGTCTTGAATTCTGTGACTGTTCATGTCCTGCTCTCATATGACCCAGTTGCGACTTCCCTTCAAAGTCCCTACTCATGGTGTCTTCGAGTCGAAGTCATCGGTGCCGGTAAAGTCATGTGGACTGTCGCTGGACGGACATGGTGGGGTCATATGAAGGCCGACGCTCACTCACCACGCTGGCTCAGAGAATGAACAGTTGTGGCTGTCAGCAGAATTAGTGGGGTGAAGTGGGTTGCTTCATGATGACTTGGCATTGACTATTCTCTATGTATTGTAATACCAGAACTGTGGCGATACTGACTGGTGTTAGTGGGTATGGCGGAAGCGGAATGAGCAACGTGGGATTGATGCTAATAAGAAGGCACGGAAGTTGTGAAAGCAAATGAACAGTCTTTCTGACTGCTATCGAGAAGATACAGAAGATGTCAAAGAAAGGATGAAAATCAAATTTTTTTGAGCGCCATTGACAATGCTCAGAAAAATGAGAAAGCAAAGAAGCAAATCTTTTTGAGTGGCGTTAAAAAGGCACAGAAGATGTGAAAGCAAAGAAATTCATCTTTCTGAAAGTAATTGAGAAGGCAAAGAAGATGTGGAGGAAAAGAACCAAATCTTATTTTTTATCTGTCTGAAAGTAACTGAGAAGACAAAGAAGATATGGAAGCAAAGAACCAATTTTTAAAATCTCTCTGAAAGTAAATTAGAAGCCAAGGAAGATCTGGAAGCAAAGAACCAAATCTTTTTAGAAATCTTTCTGAAAGTAAATGAGAAGACAAAGATGTGGAAGCAAAGAACCAAAATCTTTTTGAGTGCCACTGACAAGTCATGGAAAATGTGAAAGAAAAGAACAATATGTTTTTGAGTGCCATTCAGAAGGCATAGAAGATGCGAAGTCAAGGAACAAAGTCTTTCTCATGCCACTGAGAAGGCACAGAATATGTAAAACTAGGAACAAAATCTTTTTCAGTGTTGATACATTACACTGGAGCTGTTTACTGCGGAACTCCATGAACAACTTATTCCAAAATGGTTCACTCTATACGATTTCTCATCTCTTAGAGGCAGTAAAGAAATTCATTTAATCTCATTCACACATGGATCTCGATAAAGGGATAGTTTATAAACACTTGGTTTCTGCACAGCGAAATGAAGCTGGCCTTCCAATTTCTTGCCACTTATGATAGACAGACATCCTCGCTATCTCTTTTCCATGGCTTCTTTGTGTTCTTCTTTACTGATCGTTTCCTTCAGTTATTTGAGGGTGAAGTTCCAATAGCTTATCGTCCCGTTAAATATCGGTGCCTCTCCGTGCCTTCCCGTCTTCATTCTAAAAATTGCCAGTGTGTCATTAGACACATTCTGGATTCTCTTTTTCTGTTTTTGTTTCTCGGCAACAACTTTCAGGCTGAGCATCGGTGAGATTTCTTGCGTATGCGACAGTTCTTTGTAACTTACCATTAAGGTAGCCACGTTACGTTTTCGTGGATACGTTCGGGATGAACGTCCACAGTTTCTGTTTCAGTTTCACGAAGGAGGTGTCACTGCGTGCAGATTAGTGCATATACTCTACAACACATCTGCTAAGTTTTGAGACCACACTGTGCATGATTTAAAGCTAATTGCTAAATGAATCAACGACTAAGATGACGATTTAAGAAGAGGGTCTCGTGGCTACTTCTTAGCAGATGTCTGATCCATATATTAACATAACGCGCTGGTCAGACCTTGATTGAAGGTCCACACTCACCAAAAATAACATGGCAGGCGAGGGTTATAAGCTATCGCAGAATAGTAAGATTAGTAAGATTAGTAAGGGGGGGGGGGGGGGGGGTCTAACTGGATCTTCCTGGAAACAAAATCCAATCAATTAAAGTGCTTTCTATCTGTCTGCATGTCTGTGTGTCCTGTCATTGTTCAAGATACAAATCCACACTTTTCGTCTGATCCTGTCCAAATTTGACGTGGTGGCTCGTTTACAACTGAACATATCCTTGAAAAGTGAATCGCTTGTATTTCATTAGCCGCCCTTTCAATATGACAAAAATGCGACTACATTAAAGCAAATCGAAGCGGTGTCAGGATTCAAAGCGGGTCAAGGGAAAAGTGAAGGGGGAAGGACATGGAAAGGGAGACGGATGGGTAGCTGATAGTTTAGTGGGGCCGGAAAAAACGAAAGGAGCCAACAGGACGCAGCCCACTTCTGGAATCGAGAGCACACCGGGCGAGAGACAGCCGAGCCGAGAATTTGGAAGTTGAGATAGGGAGGAGATAAAGCATTCTGTCTCCGCGCAGTCTGTCCGCTTTTTGTCTCTTTGTCGGCCGCCCGCCTTGGAGCAGAAATGTATGTGTTCGGGAGGAATGGTGTTGAGGAGAGAGAGATGGAGGAGTGAGAGAGAGAGAAAGGAGGATGCCAGGGGGTGGGGCAGACGGGGAGGAGGAGGAGGAGGAGAGGAGAGGAGGGAAAAAGAGGAAGAGAGGAGTGGGCAGTGGGAGGAGAGGTAGGGGTGGGGGTGGAGAAAAGGGAGAGAAAAAAAGGGAAGGAATATCCGTTGTTTGTGGAAGCACAACAAAGTGTTACAGAGATTTATTAGGGTTCTCGCGGGATGAAGGCTCGTATGAGGAGACCCTTGGGATGGATGGCGGGAACGAGGAGTGGGGAAGTGGAGAGCGAGGAGAAGGGGTGGGGGGGAGGGTTCTGAGGGGGGTGGGGGGGTATGGGGGGGGGGGGGGGGGGAGGGGGGGGGTGGGGGGGGGGGGGGGGGGAGGGGGAGAGGGGGGGGGAGGGGGGGGGGAGCGAAAAGGGGGGGGGGGGGGGTGAGAAGGGGGGGTGGGGGAGCGGGGGGGGGGGGGGGAGCGGCAAGCGGGAAAGGGGGGAACGGGGGGGGGGAGCGGGGGGAGGGGAAAGCGGAGGGAGCGGAAAGGGGGCAGCGGAGGGCCGGGGGGGGGGGGAGCGGAACGGAAAAAAGGAGGAGGGGGGGGGGTGGGGGGGGGGGGCGGGGGGGGGAGGGTGTGGGGGGAGCGGAAGGAAAGGGGAGCGGAGGAACGGGGAGGGAGCGGAAAGACGGGGGAGGGAAGGGAAAGAAAAGAAAGAATCGGGTGGCGGTATGCACAGTTTCTGATGGGGACCTCGTCTTTCAATCGTGCAATTCATTAGCTCCCCCGTTTGTGACTATTACACGAAGCCGCTGCTCAGAAGCTAAGCCACTAAAGTAAAGGCTACGGGGATTCATGTCTCATTAAGAAAGCCAGATTCGACAAGAGACGGGATCTAGGACACGACTGCACTGGATTGCTATCTTTGCATAGACTGTCAAATAGGATATATAAATAGATAAACAAACGAAACGAAACAACGAAGGAGAGACTATGCCTGCCGGTATGAAGAGATGCGATGTCCAGTTTGTTAAATTGTGTCATGTCAATCTTCACATACTCCACTCTCAACTGCCCTACCCTCTCAAACTATCTAGATCTATCTAATCTATCTATCTCATCTATTCTATCGATATCGTATCGCATCTAATTCTATACTTCATCTCATCTATCTATATATCTATCAAGAGCTGTCTCGAATTCGGAGCTCACCATCACTTTGCTAGCATCCTTGATAGGATAGCTACATTTTTTAGAAAAGAAGGAGATAATAGATAAAGAATATATAGATACAGACAGACGAGGCAACCGACAGACAGACAGACAGGACAGACAGATAGATAGATAGAGAGGTTAGATAGATAGATTGAAAATTTGTTATGTGAAGGCCCTCCCAAGGTTCGGATCTTCTCTATCAATTCTCACATCTCTCGTCTCTCTCTTGTCGTGCCTGGGTTTGACCCTGCATGTGTGTGTGCATCTTGTAGAGAGAGAGAAAAAGACGGGAGAGATGAGGCAGGTGAGGAAGAAGGGAGCGGAGAACTGCGTGGGGTACAACAAGGTTTTCTGACATGCGAAGGGTCTGAGGAAGTGAACTGCAGACTACACGTGTGCAGAATTCCACATCGTCACGCACGCAAGCAAAGCACCATCTTCGACACCTTTCACTTATCAACCCGTCGCATTCACATCCCCTACTCAGTCCTCCCCCTTCTCCACCTCTCCCCCCACACCCCTCCCACCCCCCCCCCCCCCCCCCCACCCCGCCCCCCCACCCCCCCCCCCCCCCCCCTGCCCTACCCCACACACACACACAACACGCACGAACACTCCCCCCGCGGAGAGAGAAAGACAGACAAAATCCCCGCTATCTAGACAAAATAGATAGATTAGGACAGAATCGATTCCCTAGATGGACAGAAAGGTAGGTCAAATGAGACTGACAGACAGGCAAGGCAGGAGGCCCCCTCGAGAAAGAGGACAGACTGACAGACAGGTCGGTGGGAAA
Organism: Conus betulinus; assembly: GCA_016801955.1. Taxonomy (NCBI): domain Eukaryota; kingdom Metazoa; phylum Mollusca; class Gastropoda; order Neogastropoda; family Conidae; genus Conus; species Conus betulinus. Next base: position 207,839 of record JADBJO010000514.1, on the reverse strand, counting down.
ATGGTAAAGAATTAAGGCGGGGTAAATGGGTATTGGGGGTATTTCCCCCCAGGTTTACCCCACCCATGGTAACCCCACACCCCTCTCGTAAGAAGGGGGGTGGTCCCCCCCCTGTCCCCCATGTTGGGTTAGTGGGTCTTTGGTTGTTGGTTAAAATGAAACCCCCCCCCCGCCATTATATGTTAAGGTAAATACCCCTCCCTGTCCCCCCCCCCCCCTTCCCCCCCTCCCCCGCCCCCGCCCCCGAAAAAAGAAATTTTAATTATACATTTCCCCCCCGCCTAACCGCCCCCCCATTCCCCCCACCCTGGTTAAGTCCCCCCCCCCCACCCCCCCCCCCCCCACATTACACACATTTTTTTTTTTTTTTTAAGATTGCTGGAAATACAGCACAGAAATAGATAGGTGGTAGGTAGAGGTTGGTTAGGGGGGTTTTGGGTTATAGGTCTGCATTACTGTGTTTAGGGTTAGGGGGGGGGGTGGGGCGAAGAGACCTGAGAGACAGGAGAGAGGGACCAGGGAGGAGCAGAGGAGCAGAGGACAGGAGTGACAGAGAGAGCTCGCCGGTAGAATGGGCGTACGAGGAGAGGTAGATATTGACGGTTGCATTGGGCTAGCAGGAGGGAGACAGAAGGAGAGTGATGAAATGAGCAGATGAGGGAGAGAGAGGAAGAAGGGGAGACGAGTAAATTCGAGAGCAGACAATTGTTACGCGACATGACCAAAACGTAGATAGATAGATAGGATAGATAGGAGACGATAGATAGAAGAGATAGATCACTAGATAGATAGATAGATAGATAGATAGATATGTACAAACATACGTATATACCTGGATTCATATACACACATACATACATACATACATACATACATACATACATACATACATATCCCTACATAACATACATAGACCCATACATACATAGATACATTACATACGTCGCAAAAAGTCAATCGAAATACAGATTACATCAACTCAAGTCTCTTATACCCAGATGGAATCGGTGCTCGCAGTTATTGAGACTGAGGGCTAGAAACATGGTCAGGACAATAACTACTTGTCTATTATACGAAAATAAATACCCCCCCACATACACACACACACCCACCACACACCACACACACACACAACAACACACACACACACACACACACACACACCCCCCCCCCTTCGTTTCTCCATCCCTCCACATATCGCTCCACCTCCACCCACCCCTCCTCTTCTACTTCAGCCCTTTACTGCCTTGCTAGCTTTGGGAATCGGAAAGCAATAAGAACATGATTTGCTCTGGACGTTAAGGGGCAGTGACAGTCATTGGTTATGTGTCCCTCAGGAGTACATGCGAGAGCGACAGCGCCAATGGATTCCGTAACAATGCCGCCACGACTGACAAGCCGCCACCAAGAGTCGAAACATGTCACCAGAGCTGACTGGGAATAGCAAAAACGGTTCTCGTTCCTTCCAAAAGCAATGGAAGGGTTCAGTCGATCGATGTAATTTGTTGTCATTTGAAGTGTTTAACATTACTGCCTGTTCTCTGGATGTTCTGCATTTATATTTTTGTTTATAACGTGTATATTTTTTTTTCTTAAACACAAACAAGCAAAGCAAACAAAGAAAACTAAACAAAACAAAGAAATGTGTTTCAAAAGGAATTGGTTATAAACTCCGCTGATTTAACGTTGAGAAGATGAGTGGTTCTCGTTTTTCTTCGTTTTGATTGTCCTGATTGTTGTTTCTTTTTGCCTGAAAGAAGACCTAAGAGGTCGAAACGCGTCGATGTTTTGTTTGTTAATTTTTTGTCCATGTTGATCGGCCAAGTTAGTTTCAGTTCAAAATTTGCTTCAATTTCCTTCTGCAGTCACTTCACTTTGAAACAAAAGAAAATCTGTATTTTTAATCTGATCCGACTGACACAGGGATTTACGACTACAACGATTGTTTTTTGATCGGTCATTCAGAATACGGAATTGCCTGCGTTGCGTTTTGGAGTCTAGTTCTGGGATTCTCAATGTACAACATCGTTCTGATGTTTCACGTCTTTTCAGTCCTAATACGTCCTCCTCTCGTCGGCTGGGCTTTAAACTTGACGTTTCCTCGTCCCTTAACCCTCTTCTTACCCTCTTCTTCATCTCACACCTCCACCCCTCTCTCTTCCTCCGGATATTTCATGTCGGCGAGGGTCCAATTTGTCCTTTTTTTTCATTTCGCTCTTCCCGGGCCAACTGACACTGCTGAAGCGAAAAAACCAAAACAGAAAAAAAAAGAAGAAAAGAAAACCACCACACACACACACACACACACACACACACACACACACAAACACACACACACATGCATATTTATTTCGCACCCCCCTCCCCCCCACCCCCACCCCAACCGTTTCAGTTCACCATTTTCAGTTTCTTGTGACTTGAATGGAAAAAAAAACTCTCTTTGTAATAAATAACATTTATTATATCATGTCATGGAAAACAAAACAATTCATTACTTGCTTACTCGATAGCCGTGAAATTTTTGACATCGAAAGTTCCTTTTATGGTTGAACTCTCTCTCTCTCTCTCTCTCTCTCTCTCTCTCTCTCTCTCTCTCTCTCTCTCTCTCTCTCTCTCTCTCTCTCTCTGAGGTGCATTTTGTTTTGTGCTGTCCCGTTCTAAATGATTTATCCGATCGTTTTTTCGTCTTGGTTTACTTCCAGCGTCAAATAATGAAAGAACAACTAAAAATCTGTCCATTTATCTACATAAAGCGTTTTTAAGCTACGTTCTGTGTTTGTTTCTTAATATATCAGTTTTGATCAGTTATATTGTATTACATTTCTTTTGAAACGATACTTTGTTGTTGCACCCTCTTCAATAGGGGCAATGACCTATTATTGAATAAAATATCCGTCTCTCTCTCTCTCTCTCTCTCTCTCTCCTCTCTCTCTCTCTCTCTCCTCTCGCTCTCTCTCTCCGCGGCGCGTGTGCACGTGTGTGTGTGTGTGTGTGTTGTGTGTGTGTGTGTGTGTGTGTGTGTGTGTGTGTGTGTGCGTGTGTGTGTGTGTGTGTGTGTTGTGTGTGTGTGTGTGTGTGTGTGTGTGTGTGTGTGTGTGTGTGAGGAGAGAGAGAGAGAGAGAGAGAGAGAGAGAGAGAGGAGTGTGTGTGTGTGTTATGTGCATGCGTGCATCCAAGCATTTGAGTGCACATAATTATGCGTAAAACGGGTTTTTACATGCATACCTGCACGCTTGCGCGCATGTGCCCTATGCATCCTACACACACGAGGATAAATAAATGTCCTTCGCACAGCAGCAATCTGATATTGCATTAATTGAACTGGGATGCTTGATTCAAGACAAAAAACGACACCGAAAACACAGGCGAGGTGATGATTTAGTTCGAGGCGAAATGACACTGGAGCGAAATGGGACAGGGAGAAATGTAAAACACCCCAATCGCCATGTCTCCGTCCAGCCGCGGCCTTAACGCCGCATTTTACACGTCGACATGAGGAAACCCATTCGAGAAGACACTGCACAGCCCCCGACTCGCTTCGGTGGTGTCCAGTGGCTTCTGTTCTGGTCCAACATATGCAGGACTACCCTTATTAAGTCCCCTTACTAAGGGACACTACTGGATTGCTAAGTTGCGGAGCCAGCAACGGGTGAGTGTTCCTGATACAGAGGGTGCCACAACGTCCATCCGACGACAGTCCCCATGACTTCGACGTGAATCCATCAAGGGCAGAAAACATGGAGAGGGAACGAAGCTGAGATCATCATGGAGGACAGGAGGGACACAGAATTTGACTTCATATGGTGTTGTATCGCTTTTTTGTTTTGTTTTTGTTTTTTGTTTGTTTCTTTCTTTTCTTTTGTTTTTGTTTGGCTTTGTACGTTTGTTTGTTTGTTTGTTTTAGATATGTGCGCTTGCACTTGCCACATTTGTTTACGGTCACCGACTGAAGGGAGAAGAATCTAGGGACTCAGATTAGCAAGCCACGAGTCGAACTCCACCATTCAGTTCAATTCATGTTGGTAAATCAAGCCGACCTCTAGGGGCCAGGACTGTCACTTCGTCCAATTTGTTTCCATATAAAACAAGTCTGATTTTAGAGAAAAAAAAAACAAAAAAAAAAAAAAAAAAAAACAGTCGACAACAATAAACCACTTTGTTTCAAACGCACTCAAAATGTCCTAGAAGTGGATCTATTTGCCATAAAATGAATAATGTTTGTGTCTCTCTTGAACAACAATAAAAAATCACATCTGGTGGAACGTCCCTGAATGTGGTCGGAATGGAATCTGCTGTTCCCAACAGTCAATGAGCACATATTTCATTGTGATTGGTTCCTAACATGGGGACTTTTCATCTTTTTATTACACACGAGTGTGTGTGAAAAGAATGGCATATGTGTAACTGCCACAGAAATGTTTCTTCTTTTTGGCCATCAGTGGCAGATAGTAGGGATTCTTTCCGGGTTTGATGAATCTGAAAAAAAGATTATTATCCGCTTATGTGTTCCAATCCTCATGCCAGAGGTCTTTGACATAACTATAAAACCCCACGATAAAATCTCTTAATGCTAGAGGCAAAGAGCTAACACTAGTCACTGTGACAGGCAAATATTTGCTGGAATGATGGCGTCCTCTTGTTGAAACGCGAAGGTGTTAAACACTCGTGTACCCGCTACAAGCGATGTAAGCAAATAAATCGTCATTTGTGGCGATGAGTTTGGGCCGGTGCTGCAGCGTCAGAGTCTGGAATGAACGTTGGAACAAGCAGAAGTGTATTGTGTATCAACATTCCAGCTTATATTATGTCGAAGACAAAGTGCAAAGCAATTTCAGATCGTTTTCTTTTCTCTTTTTTTTTTTTTCTTCTCTCTCCTCTTCTCCCCTTCTCCTCTCCGGAAAGAGAGCTTTGCAATTCATTTGTGTTAATGTAAAGAAAAGCATCCCTTCATCCCGTGTCCTTTCATCCCCCGGCCCTCCCTCCCCCAACTCCTTTTTCCCCCCAGCCCACACCCCCCCCACCCCCCATCCCCACCGATCGAACACAAGAGCCAGAACAATAAAAACAAATCAAAAGACCCCACCGCTCTCCACCACCCCCACCACCCTGCCCCACCCCCCACCCCCACCCTACCACCCCCAACCCTCCCAAGCGTAATTGCCTAGAGTTCGGGTACATGCCCGCCGACTTAAATCCCGCACACGACATAATTGCGGAGCGGAGCGCACGTGCACGGCTCCGACGCGCACAGGGATGCGGTGTTTATGGGCCCGCGGAGAAAGCGCGTGTCGCCGAGTAGCGGGCCCTGTCCCAGGGGAGCGCGTGGGGGTTTTGTTTCCCTGACCTTTCCCGGGGCCGGATTCAGGGTGTCGTGGCATAAAAGCCTGAACAGACTTCGGTGCCAGACAAGGCAGGGAAAGGGGGGGGGGGGGGGTGGACGAGGCGAGTGAGTCAGACTTGCTGGAGGTCGGGTAGAGGGCAGGGAAGTGGGGGTGGGCAGAAATGGGTAGCGGGGTGGGGATGGAGGGGAAGGGGAGGGGTGGGGTGGGAAAGGGTAGGCGTGGTGGAGGGGGTGGGAGGGTGGGTGGATGGGGGGGGGGGGGGAGGGTGGGAGGAGGGTACCGGACAGGGGGGAACAATGATACAGGATGGATGGTTTGGCTCAGCGTGGGTTCAGACCTTGATGGGGGCTGTCTGTGACCCAGCAAGCTGGATGGGGTTTTGCACGTGGAAAATACAAAGGCTCATGCACGAAACATTTCTTAGAGGACATACTCGAACGCTGTTGCAACGACCTCAAACACAGCAACACACACACACACACACACACACACACACACACACACACACACAAAAGCACAGCAACAAAAATCAACAGCAACTCTGTAACAGCAACAGCAGCATTCCTCAGCAACAGTAAGAGCAGCTGGGAACGGCAAAAAAAAGCAGCGAAGACAACAGACGCAACAACAGCAGCGATAGCTGCGACAGTTGTAGCATCGGCAGCAACAATGGCCCAAGAGCAGAAACATAACAGCAGCAGTAGCAGCACCAAGAGCAACAACCACAGTGGCACTAACAATGGTATGAACGGGATACAGCAGCAGTAGCAGCAGTAGCAGCAGTAGCACTGCCGCCACCCACCACCACCACCAGCGGAAGCAGCAGAAACTAACGCTACAGCAGCATTAATGTCATGTTAAATCTGCCGTGATGGATTCAAGGATGCTTTTTGCCCGAACACTGTCACTATTACAACGTGTAATTTAAGAACTACTTTATCAAGCCTGGGCATTTCAACAGGAAAGACGCACACATCTGGCAAATCTGTGGCGATCGAACGAACAAGTTTATTTTTTAGATAACTTCTTTAATTTTGGTTACGATTACGGTTAAGCCAGGTTTAGGTTTTGATTAGGGTAAGATTAGTGTTTGATCAGGAAGATGCATAGAAGATAGATTTTCGTACACATTTTGTTGATTGGCAACTAGAAATATGTGCGCTTTCAGTCTCCTTATCGTATTTGATGCTTTGGTTTTGTGTATTTCATTCATTATCATTATTATCATCGTTATGAATATTGTTGTTGTTATCATTATTATCATTGCTATTATTATTGTTGCTATTATTATCATTATTATTATTGGGGGTTTTTTTGTTGTCGTGGTTGATATTCATTATTATCATTATCATTATTGTTATTATTATCATTATCAATATCTTAACTATTATTGTTGTCGTTGATGTTATTAATATTATTATTGTTGATGTTGTTAAAATTATTATTGTTGATATTATCATTATTATTATCAATATTTTATTATCATAATTATTACTATTTTTGGACATGGTAGGCAATTTTGCGACAAATTGTGACAGCAGATTTGGCGACGAACGACAAGATCACGCTTAGACCCATGCATGCGCGTCGCTGACACAGAAAGATTACCATAGTGCTCACCAGGAAAAATTTGTTACACAAGCATGTTGCTTAACGCACTACAGACCAGTTTCACTACTGCCATATACATTTGATATTAAAGTTACCTCCCGTTCGTTCATTTCGACTCCTTTCTCTTCGAGCGGATTCGCAACTCAGAAGACTACGCACTAGATGTGTTATCTAATCTACGACTTGCAAATACAAATACGTTTTACTCTGTTCTAGTTATCACGATCGTGAATTGTATTACACAACATTTTATTGCACTGCATTGCACTGTTTATCACTATTGTGGTACTGCGTTGCGTTGTGTTCAGATTTAGTTTTATGTTGTTTCTAGCTCAGTCGATCGCCGAGGGACGTATCGGAGCCGCTGGAATGTGTTGATGTGTATCATATGGTGCATCAATTTTGTTTTTTTTTTCTCAACAGATTGCTTTCTACGCCCAGAAGAAAAAAAATCAGACGAAGATGATACCTGTATTTCCATTGCAAATAGAGTCATATTTCCTCAGTTTATGAGTCAGACAAATAGATCTAGAGAAAAAAAATAATGTATTTGATTTATGCGCACGCCAGTAGAACGATCGGCATACCGACTGTCTGCGTTATAGACGTCCCAGGCGCACTGTTTCATGCCTAGTTTCCGGCATTTTCTCTAAATGAATTGTGAAACACACTGATGCGCCGAAATTGCTTTAGGCGTGCCTTGCTGCCAATTTATCTGTCCGAGGAAAGCGGCGGGGCAACTCCCTCTGAACGCGAGCTCTAACACGGATTACCTCCCTTGCAGATTTCGCCTATTTGGAATGTTCGTTTTGCGGACAGCCTATCGCCGTCATGTTGTACAACAGCCTCGTGTGCTCTCTACTTTATAACAACATCTCAACAGTGT